>JTDE01021741.1:0-29474 GCA_014338405.1 Paragonimus skrjabini miyazakii | reverse complement strand
TATCGCGTGACCCCAGCAAAGAGGGATGGTCTCCGTCGACCACACACGTTGAAGCAGCTGAGTTAAGGCCTGCACTAACACCTCTCCACTTGCTCATAACGTTGTGTTATTCTCAATCCATTTACCTCTCCACCTTCTTTAAAAAGTGCCGGCATGAGATCATCTGGACCGGCAGCCTTATTACGATTGAGAGCCGAGATGCAATTGCGAACCTCAGTCTCAGTGGGTGGTTCTAAATCTACCGACCAGGGCATTATATCAGAAGTTCGCGGAGGCAGCAAGGTAGAAGCAGGAGGCCAGCTAAATTGACCCTCAAAGTGTTCCGCCCAGCGTTCCAACCTTCTGGACTTATTATAAATTAGTGTGCTATCTGCCTCGCTGATAGCTTCACTGACAGACAGTCGCTTGGGACCAGTAGCACGGATCAGCTTAAAGAGTTTGCCGCTGTTCCCTGAGGCAAACGCGATCTCCATTTCCTTACCTTTTTCCACTAACCAAGCCTCACGATCAGCCTTTAGACTACGTTTCAGCTTCCTACGGATATCTCTTCTAGACTTATTATGTGAACTACCAGGAGGAATCTTCCGTCTGGCTTCTAACAACTCCAGAGATTCCCCTGAAATCTAATGTTTGTCAAACTTATGTACCCCTATGCCGCATGCTACAGTACCTGCTTTCTGAATAGCTTGTGAGGTTTGTGTCCAGCAGCTACTAGGGTCTTCGGAGAGAGTACCACAAAGGCAGCTTTCTAAGCTAGTTTGGTACTTATGCTTTACGGATGGTAAAGCCAATTTCTCAACAGCCAGTCGTTACTGTCGGCGGGGCCGTTGTCCAGCAAAAGTAAGAACAAAACGACTACATACCAATGCATGATCTGAGTCCAAGTACGTGCTCCAATAAGAATGACAGTCTTGGATGGAACCACGCCACATGTAACTATCAGCTATGTGGTTTATCTGAGACCAGGCTTGATTCGGAGCAGTCGGGCGCCAAGTATAGCAATGACGTGAACGATGCCTAAAACTAGTGCTGACTAAAAATAGCTTATACTCAGCGCACAGCTGCAACAATCGCCCACCATTATCTGACCGATGTGACGCTATCCCAAACTTGCCACCTAAACGAGATTCGGCCTCACCAAGGCGACCGACCTGAGCATTCATATCTCCCGCCAGAACGACTATATCAGAGCCACGTGTCGACTGAAGGAGAGCGGTCAGATCTGAGTAAAACGCGTCTTTGACGCCGACGTCACTACAGTCAGTAGGAGCGTAAGCAGACACAGTGAATAAATTCCTGAAAGTCTTGCGTCTATAGTTGGTCTTAACGGAACCTGCCAAGCGGACGGCACAAAGTCTATTGTTAACAGGAATCCAATCAATCAATGAGGCTGCGGCCGTCGAGCTAAGGACTATACCCACTCCAGCCTGACCTGTAACAGCGGCTATGGAGTCACCCGAAGTGTACAACCAGTATCGGGTAGACAATGCGGGTGCTGTAAGTTCCATACGCTGACTACTGTCCTGGATTCTAGTCTCTGAGATACAGCAGACATCGACATGCAACGAGTCTAACGTTCGTGCGAGAGCGGCCTGTTGACCTATCTGTTTTAGAGTGCGAACGTTGAAGGCACCTATATGAATTCGCATTTTAGGTCTAAGCAAGGGACGAGGGGGGCATGAAGCTGAATGGCAACGGACGGAACTTACCGGCTCAGTGCTACCACGGTTAGCTACATTTGTTGTGGGACCTGTGGAGTAACTATCAGAAATGGAGGTTGGGAGGGGCCTGAGAACTAAATTTGACAGGACAGTGGAGGAGGGGTCAACAGTAGCATGTTTTCGCCTATCCACCCTGCTGTATGCAGCAGATTGGACGACCCGGTTTACACTGCGGGACGGCCGATGTAGAATGGAATTATTTATGTTGTGACTATTCATGGTTGTGTGTGGGCTGAGATACTGCCAGGGCGCCCAGACCTAGATAGGAGAACGATTAGGGTTCTCAGCCAAAGCCTTTGGCTCAAAAGCCTATACCGCAAGGTAGCAGGTGAATGGCAGTGTACCAGAACTGGTACATTTCTCGGAAAAGGATGCTAACCTTCTTCCAACTCCCAACCTGGAGGACCAGGAGACTGGTTTGTCAGACCTCTACCTATTGGCCTGCCTGGCATGAGTGACTCTATCGGTGTGGTGGCCACACCGTCCAGTTTAGCCCAATAGGTTATCGAGATGCGCAAGCCGTCACACCGCGTCAAGGTCCAGTCTCGTTGTGACGGACAAGTAGCAATGCTATCCTGAGGTGGTTGTTCATGTGAACAGCTGACTTTGTTGCTGCCTGTTCCAACTAGAGATAGTCTGGGCAAATAGTATTCGAAGAGGCAAACGCTTTACCCACAGATTATTAGTGCAACCAGGGAGTATGAAATAATTCCTACACTGGTGGTTCTACTCGACAGGATGGCAAACACCCCGTGAACTCTGTTATACAAGAAACGGTTCTGGTACAAATCACTAACCATAAAAATCAAGCCGCTCTCAACTCTAAGCATGTCAGGGATAAAAGCTTGTTTTTATATGGTCTCTGTTTTCTGCTCACTCAAGGTTAGGTTTCGCATTCTCTATACGGTCGGTGAGATCACCGATGCCGCAAGGGTAACGTTACTCCCAATCAGGATATTGTCCCGATATACGGAGACGTCGTATGCCGATAAAGACACTTTACATTAGACGAGGACTACTTGAAACAAGAAGTCCGATTTGTTTTATTTTTTTTATCGGCCCTGCAACCAGAGCGGTTAGACTGACAGGCCACCATGGCGGGCCCTCATCGCTTAGATCCCGGCTACGATACGGTATTCATCTGCATGTCCAAAACAGCCGTCTAGTTGAGTCTGTAGCTAAAACAGAGATTTCGCAAGCAAAAAAAATCTTAACATAAACACTGATTTCGAGAACGGCGAAAAAGCCGATGCGACCGCAATCGCACAATGCAAAAGCTTTGTTATCGGACCGACTGTCAACAGACTGGATGAAATAATCGGAAACATCAGTTCGCAGATGGACAAAATTAACCTCAATCCAGTTTAGACAAGAGTAGACTGAGCAAAACTCCGTTATCAAGATTGACGTGACTGCCATTTGTTCGGTGCACATGTCGGACCGTTCTTGTTGTCCCACATATGGGAAAGATGTAACCGTTATCCTTCGACAGAACCAATTCAATTCTGTCCGTGGGCATTCTATAACCATTTGAGCGCATTACCTGTACGAAGACACGGTCACAGTATGAAAAGCCTGACTGCTCCATTGGGTAAAGTATGTGAGTACCACTCATAAAGTTGGGGACTTCGTGATAACTAGAAATGTTGGTTAGAAACGTTGGTCAACATGTAGAGTATCATTGCTATTGGCTTGCCTGCATCCACAACCGTCGAGTTTAGTCTACCCAGTTTTTTTGTTTTCAATCTATTCTCCTAGAAGGTCTCCCGTCGCTGCAGCGACGACTCCAATCACATCAGTATGTTGTCAGTCCCATGGTCAGTCATGAATGATTAACTTAGGGGGATGGCACAGCAACAGCATTTTAAGTTTTCCTCACAGATAATCGTTTTTCAGTACTTTTGTGCCTGAAATGATGTGTTAGGTCAACTGGTGAGCATAATTCGATGCTTGCTTCCAATTATTTTTGTGACCTCTCTTAGTTTTTAAGCTTTCGATCCCACAGGTTGGATATCTTGTGTGTCTCTTTTATATCAACGTCAATGCAGCTCATACATACAGGCATTTACCGACTATGCACGTCAATCGCATACTGTAGGAAACAGCCGGTCCAGAACAAAGAAAACATCGCATATAGGATGTAGCCATTCAAAATCAGTCTACTACAGATGTTTCTATTATTTTGCAAGTCTGAACACAGATAGGTTTTAATCCAAGACTATGAGAGAATAAAACAGAGAACACCGAAATATATTAAACGGGGCAAAAGACTTCTCTGGCTGCTAAAAAGGATTTTAAAACCCGAACAGTCTACGGAGAAGTGACGCGATACTACAAAAGTACTCCGTTTGGAGTCGTCACAGTACTACGTATCAGTGTTTGACCAATTATACTAAACGACTGTTATCTTAGTGGGTAATTTACATAGACCTTTCCTATTTGAAGCAGGATGTCCTGGTGAGTTAGGTAAGCGTGTCTTTGCAAATCATCATTTTATTATCCTACGAAATTGAGCACTAATCTGACTGGAGTTCGGTTTCATTTGCACAGCATTAAAAGGTTGAGCAAAGCAATTCCAGCAACTCTGATCGGAACAGGATAGAGCTATTCTACTCTCATCCTGCTCCACCACAATCGATAGAGTGGATGACCAGTGAAGACTTTCGGAGAGTGGGTTCTAAAGTTACATGAATACATTTTGTGGTCGTCCACACATTTCCATATGTTCAAAAATGAAGGAATTCGTACCTAGGTGCTCTTTGTGAGTTACGGTCACAGAGATAACTCTCTTCGATGAACTACGCAAACAGTTCATTCGAGATCCTCATTTAATGTGGTGAATTTGAAGTAGAGACAGAAAAGACTGATGCTGAACAGCTCTTATTCGGACAAGTTTCGCCACATCTCTAAATATGCTTATTACAGTCAATTTAAAGGTAGAGAACTGAAAACCACAACGGAACAAAAATTAAGAACGTGACAGTTCAAATGCTGTCAGAACATCATCAACGTCAACAATTCGCTTTGTATGCATAAAACGAAGAGGTAGAGCAAATGATACCTTAGATAAGCAAACTAAACGTATGTTATGAATAGAAGTGTGAGTGCCGAACGGACTGTTTTCGCATAATTGAACGCCAGCTTGGAATCTGCCAAAGTGAGTCCAAAACACGGTCAAGAAACTATCGGGCCGCACGACAGCAGACAAGTGAAGAGGATAAAAACTATCTACCGCGAGTCATCATCTCATGAGACAGCAAGCGACTAACCACCAAACGAAAACTTTTCGGGTTTCGTGCATATCAAAAACCAGCGTCCACTATGGTATACAGAAGCCATCGCAATCCAATAATACCACGTCATTTTTGAGGGTTCAGAGAGAATTGTTTGTCGCGCTGATGATGCCCACGCGGCAATTTAACTGTCATCACTTTAATCTGTCGCAGTTTGGAGTTCTGTATTCAAACAACCTGCAGCAAGCACTTGTACAAATGCGGTAGAAGTTGATGGGACAGAAATTGTGACATCACTCCTGTATTTGTCAAAAATTGAATCTGCATCCAGAACCGTGCGAAAATTTGCCATTTTTGCAATTACCAAAGTAAATGATTTTGCGATGCCAATAAACACATTGATGGAAGCTGTGATTCTCAGAAAGTTATACAGTTCATAAGTTTGAATATAAAAGCCCAATTGTGAACAACTTCCGCTGTTTAGCGCAGAATCAACGGAGTCAGCGGAACAGCATAGGTGTCAAAAACGTTTGAAGACAGATAGAATCTCACTACGCCTCGAGGTTCCAGGCGGTCTGTAGTTTTACAAACGATGGCAACATAAGCTGTACGTGGTTAACGGTCAAAATTTTTAATGGGTTATCACCTTCAAGTGTTAACATATGTCGTCTGTATGGTAGAATGTATGGTACAAGGTCACCGCATACACGCACCCAATGAGCGACAATGACAGTGAAACCGGCTGTGTGTTTTTGGTTAACTATGACTAATAAATACATACCGTAAGTAAACGACTATACTTCATAAAATTCCAAAAGCCACTACCAGAAAACGAAAATTTCGTTCGAAAAATCCAGACGAATGCTCCATCGCCGTGTATACTGTCCAGTCAACATTGATTTCTTGGAAAGCGATACAAAGACAATAAGACCGAATCAGAGAGACGGATTGAAAGAAGAAATTCGTCGGCTAATATTGCCTCGTGCACTCGGTCCAACCACACACTTGCAACGTCTGGTAGGTAACAATACTAACGGATCAATGGAATCGTCAACCGTTTTAAGTAGAAAGCCTAAGACAAATAAATACTGTGAGCCATGTGATGCTTGACTGAAGTTTAGTTTGGCAGCGCAGAAAGCGAAAAGTCAGATGTAAAACTTCAACCGTTTTTGAAACTATTCTACACTTCTTCAAGTGTCGAGTCCATAACTAACCTACGTTTAGCATCTGTCGAATTTTGGCCGATTTTCTAGAGAACATTTCAAGTCGATGGCTGATGTTTGACGTCGAACTGTTAATAACCGTTTTTGAAAGTTACATTCAAACAGACTGATTAACACGTAGTAGCCTATCTTCGGATGGCCTTTGTAATGAATACAGTAGTCGAAATCGATTTAGACCACAAAGCTTGCAACGTCATGCTGTTCTTTATGGGTTTGTTAAACCACTTGATGTAAGTTTTAGATCGAAGAGCATCCGGCCCGATATAGTAGTCACATTAGTAGGGTTTAAATAATTTTTCTGAGTACTCCAATCTCATCTGTGTTAAAGTGCTGACTGAATACAACATAATTCTAGCAGCCTCTCGTTAATATTTTATTCGTCAGCTTCTACGCATAAATGATATGGATAATATTCACGCTAGTGCGAACGTGCCCATTTGGCAAATAACACTCTCCTCACCCCTCACAACCATCTAATTAACTAATATAACTCTTCTTGCCGCCTTCGTCATAGACTGATTGTAACAATCTTATCGTGGTAACAACTGAGATGCCAACGAAGTGTTCATCCCCATCAAATCTGACGCAAAACTGTTGGCACCTTTTGGACTTATTCCTGAAAATTATTGCCTCACATAACAGTCGTTAGCAAAGGATTAACGACGAAGACAGTTTCAAGTTAGCTGGTCACCAGTTACCTCTGGCTTTTTCAAGGATTGTATTTTTAACTTCCCATAGACCACTGCAAGTTTGAATAAATGAATCTCATTTAGAAAATGTCAAACAGCTTGTTCTTCTACATAAATTGCTTCGCTATTGATATACAACTAAATTGTATACAAACCAAGTTCGACAAAGGCTGTATCGTCGAGGTCTTTAAAAATGAGCATATTAAAGCGAAACAAAGTACCGCGCAGCACCTCAAACATACCCCCGTCGGATCTCGATAGCCATCCTCAAGCCAAGAATGAGTACGTCCAGAGTCTGCAGGCGGAGGACAGTCGGATGCCCAGCCATGATTTCCAAGGTTGGTGGTCGGATGAAATGGACTTAACGCGGGTGGGTTGAGCGAAGGTCTTACGCGACGGGTTCCCAATGTGATGTCTGAGCCACGGGGAATCGAAGCCGGAAGGACAATTTGTTCGTGCTCCACTGTAAGAAAAACAGCGACAGATGAGAGAAAAATGCGCATTGCATCAGGCACGCTTGTTTGAGTGCGTTGACAGTTTTTACAACCCTTGCGTGAAAGATGGTCTCAGTGAGCTAGCTAAGGCTCATCAGCACCGAGCATGCCGTGGAATCGAACCCACGATCTATGAGTAAACGCCAGAATGGTAGACCAGACATGTATTCACCGGTAGTCAGTGGGGTACTCCGCACTCGATATACATACAAACTGGAAACAAAAAATGACAGTCACTACGGAGAACACGACAAATTGACCAAGGTGAGATCATTTAGCCACGTTGTGTGCATGATTCGTCCAGGGAAAAACGTTGCACCTGCTCGAATGTCTGTTGACCAGGATATAAGCGTATGTGATACGTACGAAAACCGCATATTTCAGTCTGATACTTTAAGCCTAAACAATTTGGTTTCTGTCACCCATTATCGCAAATCTTCTTCAAACGCGGCTGAAGGCTAGCCTTCTACAGCCCATCTTTGCAGATATCATCTGAACGGGATATCACAATTTGAAGAAACATTACTCCTTGATCAGCTATGTTTTGTGTTTTTTTTTAAATAAACAATGCCACATAATTGTTGAAATGCGTCAACGAGGTTTGCGTGAGGATTCAACGTTGAACAAGTAACACGTAATATGGATTTAGGACGAATCTGTGACGTTCGAATAACGAAGAGAGCAATGAGACCCATGTGTGTGCGTGTGCATTCAACGGACCCACAGACGGGTTAAACAGCCGCGGAGGCAGGGGTCAACACATCAGTAGTTATTGGCAGATCAGTGCATGTTTCCATGACCTACCCCAGTTCAGCACGTTTGAATGGATGATGTTAATGTAAACAAAATAAAACTTTGTAATAAATATCTGGACGCAGAGCTGCGCTGGTTATCACAGTATACCATTGAGACATAACACGAACGCCGTGAATAGTCGACTACTCGGTCACCTGAGTTCAAAGGTGCGAGATAGGACACACACGTACTGTGCCTGTATGTTGTCCGAGGGTCTACAAGAGAAATTATAGGCTGAGCGTTTTATAGAAGAATACCAGTCTACATACAGGAAAGCACGAGATGTTCCCAGCAGGGGTAAAAGGTCACTCACTAAGCTTGATAGCTCAACAGTACACGACCAAACATTCTACATCGGTTTAGAGTTTCACCTTCCAGAACCTATACAATCAACATACGACCTGGCAACGAAAACAGTTACTAACTGAATCAATTAAGAGGAAGTCGATAGGTTTTTCCCTCATCATCCAGACAACAGCACTACCACGAAAAATCAGAGGTATATGATGATATCACATAACAGCAGGAAACAGACAAGAGATCTTAATCACAAGCTCCTCAAATCTAGACTACAACAACCAGCATTAAAATACCAAACAAACAAACAGTCTAGCTACGTGTAACACAAAATGCTCAAAAGACGGCTGAATTCCTTGAAGTTAATAACTATCCGAATAAATGTCCTGTAGGTACCGAACACAGACCTTGAAAACAAAGCTAACCACAATGATATAAACATACCTGGACAACGTAGCAACCTTCTCGAATAGGTAAGAAAAGTATACCAGCATCCACCGATTTATCTACACCATCAGAAGTGTCCGATCATGAAGAAAGGGACAAGGAAATCAATGTAAGTGCCCTAAAGGACAGCGTGTTCAACTAAACAGTAAACTAGCTCTACGTAGCCAACCGCTCTAAGCGTCAACCATTTGTCCTCACGGCAAACCCACCTCACTAACTTCTCATCGGACGTATATCTTACAGGTTGATGCAGTGTGATGATCGTTAGGACACTGTAATAAGCGAAACTTTTCAGATTTCATTGTTTTGTTATTCCAACCGAAACATCCATGAATGTACGGCGATTCAATCAGTTGGTGACACACCTTAGTTACCCCGAGTTCTCATGAGGTATCCAACAAATTACACGTAAAAAGTAACATGCAACCCTACAGCGTGCCGAGGTATAAAAATACACCTAATCTTCATCATCATAACAGCCAGGAGCCTGACTAGGAGTTACTGCGACTCGGTCCGCCGCTCTCCTCAACAGTGATGTGGAACATCCTAGAAGAAAATGCCACTAAGAAGGACAAAAAATAATAATAAAAAAGACCAAGCGGAAGAAGTAGGAATGGTATGGATGCAGGTACGCCATTGACTGCGACACACCGTCATCTCGGATAACGTCTCTAACCAGCGGTTTGAGTGATCCCGGGGACCCAGCCAGGTAGGCGACACCTATCCACTCTGCTCAGTGGAGCAGTCAGGGTCTTCATATTTTGTGACCACGCAGTTGCCTGGCCACCACGAGGTTTCACTCAATTGTTGGTCGTCCCAGTGTATAATGCCCGGTACGGCAAACACTCAGCTGGAATACGGAGTACGTGACCCAACCATCACAACCTGTGCAACCTGAGTAGTTGACCAATTGATCTCGCATCCCAAGCATTCCGGAATACGCGCCCAAGAACGGCCACATTGCTCACACTACCAGTCCACATAATGTGAGCTAAGTGGCGGGAATAACGATGACCAAACACAACAAGTATGTTGATATCTTCGTTGAGAACAGGCCATGTTTCTGAACCATAGAGCAGAACAGAACGCACTCAAGCATTACATACTCTTCCTTTCAGCGACAACCGAACGTCTTTTCGACGCCACAGATGACGCAGGTTGGCAAAGGCAACTCGTGCCTTTGCTACTCTCGCTGACATCTCATCAGCAATAGTACAGACTGACGAAAGTGCTACCCAAGTTTGTGAAACTGTCTACAGTCTCAAGCGGACTACCTGCAATAAAGAAGGTAGGAGTACAAATGTCCCAGTCTTGAAGAAAGACTGCACACTTTGGAGGTGAGAAGCACATTCCGCACAAACCAGTCCTGGCACTCAACCTATTCAGCATGGTCTGCATGTCTTCGGCAGAGGGATTATGTAAAACAGTATCATCCATATATTTCAGATCGGTCAACCTAGCTCCAGCAAGAAGTCCAACATCAGGCTCACCGGACCCTTCAATTGCATTCTCCAGAATGTCCTTCATGACAAGATTGAACAGGAGGAGCGAGATCGGACACCCTTGACGAACACCACTAGAAGTGATGAACGGCCAACACAGTTGCCTATAAACTCGCATCCTGTTTGCAGAGTGGGCATACAGTGATCTCAACAAATTCATGTATTTCGACGGAACTCCCTTGTGAAGAAGGCAGTTCCAGAGAACGTTACGACCAACTGAATCGAAAGCAACCTTTACGTCTAAAAACCCCACGACTGTCAGTTATCTGTAAGAGTGCCGAAGTTCCAAGATCCGTCGCGAAGTAAAAATGTTATCCACGAACCCTCGACTGGATCGGAATTCTGCTTTTTTTCGCGTATCTGACTTTCTTTGGGATTAGTGAGCCGGCGAAAAAGGAGGCCAGTAACTTGGACGCAACCAAATTGACGCTTCTGTAGTTGTCACACAGACTTCTGGCCACCTTTCTGATAAGCACCAATCACGAGGCACCTCTTCAGTCTCCCAAATCATCTAGAAGAGTTTGGCCAGTTTTGATATCTACCTCATCCCACCATACTTGAAGAGAGAAGGATAGAACATACCAAGTTCACCAGCCTTGTTACGCTTTAATAACTTAAGCTCCAGAGCCACTTCTGTTTCCGACGGAGGACCGTCTGAAATGCAATTACTCACTATTCGAGTTCCGTCATCTACATCGTCCAGTTGAAGTCAGCCGAACTGTCCATCAAAATGTTCAGCTCACCTACCAAGTCGACGTAACTGGCTGATGTTAAGTGAACCACCTGTCACACATATGGTCTCAAGTAAACTGACTCGACGGCCAGTATAACCACGCATCAGGGAAAATAGCTTTCTGCCATTTCCACACCACCATTTCCATCTACATCGACTGTTCGACCAAGTGGTACCCACGGCCCTAGCGAAAAGCTTTTGGTCAGCTTGCGTTTAGATTCTCGACGGTCGTCATCATATTCAGAACCAGATGAAATCGAGCGAAGTTTGCTCATGAGGCTTACTGACGTGACGGAAATCCGGTTCTGTAACAGATCTTTCGGAACATATCTTTTCACAGCACGCCTTCACACCTGCTGCGATTTGCTCCCAATGTCGATTAGGTTCGCTCTCCCCTGACTGCAATTGGGCAATTTGCTCACTAGGACCTCCTGGTAAGTGTTCTTTACACTCTCCTAGCTCGAATGCCAGTTAATTATCTCGCATTTACGAACATATGGTTTCTGGGCAAATGACAAAACAAAATGGGCACGCACAACCGAGTGGTGCCACCTGTAACCGACTGTTATTTGATAGAGTTGCAACCATAGGTTAGAAACACAGAGGTCAACGAGTAACACAATATCTCTTCCTGTGTTGAAATGCGGTGCTCGAAATACATAGATCGTGAGATGCGCAAAACTCCGGCAGTCTTTCGTCATTGTCAATACATTGTGCCTGGACACCAAACATACCTCCCAGTCGCTTCTCGTCTGGAGACAGACGACCAAGGTGAACATTGAAATCGCCGCCAATATGATGATGTCTGAGTGTTTAGCTTACTTGAGAAGGTTAATGTTGTAACTTTAGCATACGGCCTACGAGCGCGTAAACAGACGACAGAATAACGGTTAGTGAAACGGCAGATAACGGAACGACGGTCAACGGTAATGGACAGTGAGTACGGACTATACGCGGTCAATTGGTCTCTTCCCATCCAACCCATCCACACAAGGCCACCAAACGAACACAGGGAAAGGACTGGCCTCCGGACAGAGCCACTTTGTCACTCAATCCGAAGACAACGCGGTCACAAACTAGACCACATTTAAAGGGTTTGTGACCAATCAGAAAACAAGGACAGAAGTGGACCAGACAAAGATCCAGACAGTACAACGATGTCCCAATTAAAGGACGAGCATGTGGGTGGGATGCCAGGAGTTAGCACACGGATGAGAACGCTCGTGAAGGGAGAAGTGTGTAGGCGGGGTGCCAGAAAGTGGCACAAAGGCTGAGAACGCACGTGAAGGATGAAGTGGCACATGACCGTGCCGACTATGAAAGGTACTTCGAACAGAATGAAACAGGCCTTTCCAAAAGCTAATGAAAACGGTATTTTCGGGGAATTGGATTCTTCCTCGACAGTTAACGAGGGTGTTGCAGAGTGCATCTGTAGTGGCATCCGAACAGCCGTCCGTTGGAATGCATGCATAAATAATAAATATACAACACCCTTAAGATTCGTGTCGACAGACTTTAATCAATGTATCGAGTCTGATAGCGCATAAACCACTGTTCACTGGGATCCAGTCGAGCAAAAGTCACTCTGTTCTAGAATCCAGTGCGACTTCCATTCCAGCTTGGCCATGAAATTCGGTTTCAGCGTTACCAGAGACCCCGAGAGAGAAGCACTTGGATCGATAGTTATCTAGAGATGAGGTGAAATGGATAACGGTACCGCAATCATAGACTCGCGTCTTCGACAAACAGCAAACATTAGGCTCCAGAATTGAGATAGTACTTGCCAGAGCAGTTTGCTGACTGACTTGTCGGAGGATGCTGACATACAAGGCGCTAATTGCCGGGAGACGCATCTCCTAACGAGACAGCCAGGACGCGTCACGCCACATCGATCGGCCAGCCCAGCTCGGATGGTATGGTCGTGGGTGGTCGTATGGCCCCACTCAACCAGTCAGATTGCAGGTGTGCGGTCGAATGCCTATGCGCCATCTGGACAGTGATTTTTTTCTCGCGTTGCCTTTTGACGCTCCCTGTAATGTGATTTATTCTGACACCCTGACTGCCACATATGACTGTCTCATTTGATTCGCTTTTAGTCTGTCGGCCATTTATGGAAATCGCTTTGTCCAATAAATCTAAAGCTTCTGTGGCCTTAGTTTCGTCTCGTCTCGGTCGTCCAATAAACAGTGCAGCCGCGTCTCATCTGATTTCTCGGTTTTGGTCAAGCGACTGAGCGCGTAACCAAGGTGACGATCCAATATTAATGTTTACCAGTTGTCTTCACTGTAGAAAACAACTATTACCCGAAGGCGCGAGGAAGGCAAAAAACTTGTGTAACATAGGAAATAGACGTGATGGGTGAATAGTGTCATTCTCAGGAGAACGATAACTTCTGAAACCTCCTGGTCGTTTTCGCCGCAAAAGGAGGTTGATTTGAGGGACTTTACCCTGAGTCTCTGACCCAAAAGTCTGATCTGCGAGACAACAGGATATAGGCCGTGGCAAGGATATGCACTACTGACCAGCCCTAATGAGAACGAAACTCTTTTCGGAAGGGGCCGACTGGAAAATCTTTGGGAGTGAAGGGTTTGTCTAGTTCAAAGACACAGTGAATAAGACAATGTGCGATTGTGAGCATTGCTGCGCGCAGTGAACGTATTCGAAACTACTCCAGGCCTTTGGGTGATACCCAATGGTCACGATCAACTGTTGGACGACCGGAAAACTCTTTGTTTAGCGGTGTCTTTCCTAACCCCTTCCTTCTGATTCAAAAGACAGCAGTGCCGCAACTATCAAAACAGTTTTGCTGTATGCTCGTGGGATCGTGCCCCATTAGTTAAGCATTTCCACGCAGGCATTAGTGCGACATACAACCATATGAGTACATCTGCTTTTTGTCTGACTGCTCCCCTTTGGTCTGTCTGAAAAGAGTGCACCTGGAAGGAACGAAATCCTAATCAGCATAGCCCTCTGGATCGATGCATTGCACGAGACTGACCACCATGTAGCAGAATAGGTCATAAATCGATGAGTGCTGAAAATAGACGTTCCTGAGAATATTATCAAAATGGCCACACCCACAATGCTCGAACCACCATTAGTTACCTGTTATGTCCCAATGAAGATGACCGCGTTTAGTGAGTATTATGCGTAGTACAACAAAATGATCAATCATATAAGGGGAGGACCCCATAAGAGTGCAGATACAAGCGAAAAATTCTCCGCGTAGCAAACATTAAGATTGGCACAGGAAAACCGACTAAATTTTTCAAGAAATGTGTCAGTGAGTGTAAATGGGCGACACTTCAGGAGTGTCAACCACACTTCAACCAAGTGGCGAATGAAGCTGGCCGAAATAGCCATTCGTTAAGTGCAACATGTTATCGTCCCAAATTATCAGTTGCAACCTCCCACCCAACGGAGGTCGCATGAACTCGCCAGGATGGGAACCGACGAAATACAGCTCTTAGTTGATAACTTGATGATGAAACTAACTGTTCCCATTTGTACGTGTAATGTTATAGCACTGTTGGTTCGAGTCATTGTTCAGGACCTCATAGTCGGCATGAACAGAAACAATGAGAAATTAACCGTCCGTCCAGACCAAGAAACTGCTGACAATTAACACAGACGATGTATGATAACTAGGAAGCTCAAACGCATGCCACAAATTAGAGATGAAACCTGATTAGGATGTAAGGTAGATTCGACAGTCAGTGTGTTGAAGCATTACATCACTGTCATTATGAGTTTATGCAGCCACATCTAGGACGAAATGACAACCTGCGGTATCTATCCAGAACAACGGAGCATCAACAAACCGTGTGCCGGTTATCTTTATCACGTCGTCGCAATCGATGGTCTGACGACCGCCATCAAAATGGACAAGAGCGTGATCTGTAATGCAAAGGATGCCTGTTAGAATCTCGTTCAGAATGCACCGATCTGATAAGCTTTACTGGATAAAGACAAAAGTGGCCACCGTGAAGAGTGAAATTGACGGTAGGTGCACTGAAACAGTTATACTACTACAATTTCGAGTCCATGCAGCCGTAGCCAGTTTAAGCAGGCAATTATCTATTCAGGCCAATGGGTTGTTGACCGCGAAGATAGCATAACAGAAAGGAGAACACCGGGTTGAAGAGCTTGGTCGTTGGGAAGTCCGTGTACTATGCAGTCATGTATCTTCAAGACCACGAAGTAACCAGCTCCTTGGTAAGCATCATCAACTGGCACACGGTGAGACTTTGGCGGAGATGGTTGAAATCATGATCACAAAGAGGTTTATTCCACATGAAAAGTACCACGACCAACTTCGTCACACGATGAGTCATCACACAAGGGAGACAGTTTGAACGACCGTCCAAGTAGCAATCTGTGTGTAACGAGCCAAGCTTACATCTGCTAGACCAAAGAAGTCCATATGGGCATCCTTTGTGCGACTTAAAATGACTGAAGCGCGATTTTCTAAAACACCACTAGGCATAACGTCTCAAAAAGACTCGTAAATGAGCAAGTATTGGCAATCGAACGGTACTTCAAATCCAAAGATCATTATTAATGTGAGCATGTCATCATGTGGTCTGCGTTCCACCAACCAACTAGATGAATCCAAGGCTAAATAAACCAACTAGTTGATACACGAATAACAATTTTAAAAAACCCCATCAATCGATAAGCACCCGAATACGGAAAAAACAACCGGATAGAGGATCGAAATAGCAACCTCCGGGTTAACAGCAAAATGTTCATCTTCACACTTGCTTTACCTTATGAGAACCGGCAGCGATGAGGTAAATATTTGACAGTGAGTATGTTGGAACGCTATACCGCCACCATCCTGAGTACTCATGACCCCGTGGTCAGTGTAAGTTGACAAATTCTGGTAGATTCTACCCAGTCATCCGCACCGATGGAGTGTCAAGTCAAACATAAGTAAACTCATTCGTCTAAGCATAAACAATGCCAGACGAAATGAGTCGTTGAATGTGAACCCTATGTATCATTAACACGGTTCCCACTTTGAGCTCTTATGATTGCAGTCAGTAAAAGATTGATAGCTTGAGAATGAATCAAGGAGGCGGTGAAAATTCAAAATTCAAGTCACATAAATCAACCCCAAATTTCCTAGGATACTGGTAGAGAAAGCATAAATAAACGTGAGAAATATCTGTGGTTCTCCCTCAACGAGGTTTGTGTCTTGAAACATGTCGGCAAGGCAAAGCTAAACGACGTTTCCGGTATCCATATCCTACCAGTTGCCCATTACCATATGGCATACTAGGTTAAATGTGAAGTGAACAGTGTCAGGCTCCCTGAAGCTAGACAAGAGAAGTTATGGCAACCGGGCGCGTGCCCGTGACTTCGTGATCATTGTTCAGGTGTTCAGGTACCACTGACCTTGGACCTTGGCCCTCAAGGTCCAAGGTCCTGATCTCCTGCCTGCCATGTTTTCGTGATGAATTCGGATAAAATGAAACCAGGGCCAGGAAGTTGAGATTGGGATATAATCATGTCGTTACGGCTTTAAACCTATGTGGTTCGATGACAAAATAGACCTATCACGAAGCACTGAAAACAAGCTTGTTTGCCACACGTTTCTTCTCATGACTAAGCTGGACACATTCACGGTACTTATCATAAAGTGGACTATGTTAATCTTACCGACAAAGGTAGGGATCAGAAACAGCAACCAAACAATAGGAATCCAAGTTGATGTAAAATAAGAGAGCTGTGTAGGAAAACCTACTTGTGGTTTGTGATGTATCGATAAAACCAGTAACCTCCACCAGGTGCCTCACCCAGTCAGACATTGTTTGTGGGCTGGGTGCAGAGAACGAGTACACGCGCTTCCGGTTGTTATGAATGGAGTGTATGGAGAAGACGTTGTGCCTCTTGCCTACACGATCATCGTCCACAATGCAATCGCAATGCTCTAAGTCCACCCGGCCTTTACATAAAGGAAAAAGACGGAGAATATCATGAAAGGATGTTTTCAGTCTGAAAGTCACAACAGAGCTAGTCGCCGTACGGGGGCGAATGAACTTGAGACAGACAGAACACTTGAACGGAAACAAGAAAATTCGGAGCAGCTAAGATTTAACCCGTTTTCCGGTACACAAAAGACAAGTAAACACGTACGTATTCAAAAATTCATGAAAAGTGTGTGCATTCGTGAAGATACTTTGAAAAACGATATGGCTAGATAAGTGTGTAAGTACTGAATGTCATTAAGAGCAGTCAACAGACCATGTCGTCAGAGACCGGAGAGTGTCTGTTGAGGTTCGTCATGATGGACACTGCGAAACGTTGAAGGTGCCAATATAACTTCTTACTGAATTTGCTGGAATATCATTTAAACAATAACGTGGTAGACTGCTAGTAATTAGGAAGAGCTTGACTTCTAATGAGTGATCAGTGGATGCTTTTTGCCTGGTTGGTGAGTTTTATTAACACGTACGCTGTCCCCTAGAAACACCATCGGACAGAAACGTATGTCAATTAGTGATACAGTTGTGTTCTAACCGTTAGTGACAGCTATAACTAATCCCATTTGATATAAGTTCCCTCTTTCTCATTAAAAATTACTTTCAACACTTTCACTAATTTTAGAACAAGTTGTGAGCAATCGGTAGTTTGGTTTATTAATAATGGTTTACTCTTGATAAAGAAGTTTCCTCATGTCTGAAAGACACTACAGTCTGACGATAAACGCGCATCAAATAGACCAACCATAACTTACAGATTATTCTACATGGTCTACAGAGGAACAGCGTAAAGCGATTTTGTCCGCATATCGAATACGTGTCAGCTGACTATCCACCTGGTGGAATGTCTACTCAGAGATTCTCAAAACCTCCAAACGCTCCTACTAATGCATGGTTTAATAAGGTGAACAGCAGACACCCCTGTCAACAGTCAATTGAGGTACAGAGCACTCCAGGCACGTTTTCATAAATCACGATTGCAACTAACTGACATCATTAAGACTTGTCTGTGCAAGAAAATCTCAGAGGTCAGAGAAACAACCGAATTAAAAACAGTTTCAGGTGCAAATATATGACGATCACTGGCCGAGAAACGGGACTGTGTCAGTGTCTGGTGCAAAGAAAGGATATGACCAAAACATCAGCCGTTGGGACAAAACTTGGATAATCTCCCCAAATTTAAGTCTGTCTTATACAAGAGCTGCCTCACTGAGACTCATGGGTAGTTTGGATGCGAGGAGAAGCTAGTACCTCTATGGTTGCCACATGATATTCCTAAAGCTTCCTTACAAATGTTAATGGCTGTTGATAAGTGTTACTCACGAAGCAACTCTTCGGTGTCCCATGTAAGTCGAAGAAATGAAGTCAGTTCACCTGACAATCTATCACCATCATCTTTGGAAAGATGCCGAAGGAAGAAAATCCGGATATGCTTCACACACCCAGGAAAAAACAGTGAATCCGTACATGGCAGGACTACATTAACCCTATCGGTTCAAAAATATACCACGTTCACATATACACCATTTGTTGTAACGTTTGTTTGATTTACGATAAGCTGAATGAAACAGTTCGGTGGTTAGCACCAAACCTCCGCAAGAAGCACAAAAAGCCATATTTCAGGACGAGTATTCGTAGGGCACTTCGGCAACCCAGGTTTAGAAGCCAAACGATGATGATAATCTACATAAGATTTTAAAACAAATCACATTTCATCACAAAACTTGCAGCAGATGTTACTTGCGAACAAAAACAATAAGTTTCCTCCGTGTGAATGGAGATTAGCACTCTGATGAGTGAACAGGCTAAACGACCATCATTTTAATAGTTATTATTGTCGCTGTTGCGGCGAACAGATGCTTGGACTACAGTACCACAGTCAAGCTAAACGGAGATTGTATTTGTTCGTTTCGTTATAAAGAGTCCGACAGAAGCACCTCGTTGTGAAGGGGAGTCCCGAGTCGCACCTGTTTAGAACGTTCCAGTCAGTTCAGTGGGCGACACTCACCAGTAAGCAACTTAGATATTAAGGAAATTTTAGTACATGCATAATTTATACCAAACTTGTTGAACCGTACAATTAAAACCTGGCTGTATATGAACACAGAATTTGATGCAAGACGATAACCGCGCCAGAACAAGTTTTACTTAGACCGGAGAGAACGTTTAAAGAGACATAACAGATTACAAAGAAAACATAACGGATGACGATAACGTAATTATGCATAGTAAACAGGTGCAACGACCGGAGGTCTTCAATAAATTTTCATGAAGGACCGGCGAGAAAATTAATTGATATACAACTGTCAATCATGAAGCTTGCTAACCTTTTAGCTTAGAACATTGAACGTCCTTGTAATATTCGAAAAAAATGACTGTTCTGTCCCGGGATCGAACTTTGTACAGAACGCAATAGCGCGCACGCCATCGCTACAGTGAAAACAGACATAGAGGAAAACAAAACTGCAAAGATTCCGATGAAGTACATGTACGAAACTAGGAACCACATTTTCCGGATGAGTCTGAACCGAAAAACACTATTACTATTATCAGTAAACCGGATATGTCTTGTAGCAACCGCGGTTGATGAAATCACGGACAAACAAGCCAGTTAATCTCTCATTCGTGAAACCTGTGGGAACCAAAACACCGCATCTATCCCGTTCGATTACAGGTACAAAAGCACCATACTTGCATGTCCAACTTGTTACAGTATGTAATTATGGACGGGAGTCCCATTGCGAAATATATTTTCAGGTAAGTTGGACGTCTTCACTTCATCGTCATACTAATGTGCATGAGCGAGTCACTAAGCAGTGAAGCGACTAGCAAAGTAACAAACTGAGGTTAGATCCAAAAACTGTGTGTAACATTTAGTCCGTACAGATAATGTTTTGGTGCGTAGTGTGGAGCGACTGTTTGCATTCCCCCATATCTGTGCATTACACTCCTAGGAACCGCCGAAACTAAATCGTTGAACGTACGGTACAAAGAGAACAAACAACCCACCAAATAAGTAATAGTATGGTTAACGGATGACATTCACAGAGTCCTTACAAAACTTAAACTAGAATTCTTTAAAGCAACATGCGTCGCGAACATCTTCCAAAGAAAAGATCCTACTTACCCCCTTCTCGAAACGGGGGTTTTCATTACCGTGAGGACAAAAAGCCAATGCATGGAGCTAAAACTGAGTCGGTGAGTCACCGGTTGTTTAACCCGATTAATTGCAGATCTGTTATCTGAAACCATCTGGGAGGTAACGTACAAATAACTGAGATAAGTACCAGTAGCACCATACAAGAACGCAAGAACAGTCTGCTGTCGTCAGCCGCAATCAACGGAACCAGGGGCAGGAACAACTTGGTCGATTACAGAACCCATCAGGCTGGTTACAATACTCCCGCCAACAAGGAACGTCCTCCGAAGAGAATGAGTACTTCCTCGGTAATTCTGTTTTGGAGGGAGGGCGTTTCATCCGACGGAATCCACTCGACGAATGAGGTGCAGTGAACAAAACGGTGCTTCGTCAGAGGCGCCAAAACAGTCATGAACTAATGACTGATGCTAGGATCTCACAACAGAATACTATCAATCCCCTGGTCTGCAAGTTATTGTAACGACTGCACAATCATTTCACAGGTCGAGGTAAACAATAACGATTTCCACTAGCCGCCTGAACTAAAAGATAAAGAAAAACCACTTGGTGTTGATCTATGGAATAGTTGTTACCGTGCAACAGTACGACTACACAGGGGGTGAGATACTGCTGGGCTGCCCAAGTTTACACAATGTTAGAATGACCGTTCAAACGCAGACAAATGACAAAACACTACAACCACCATTTTATCCGGGATCAAGATTAGAGCGAGTAAAATGTGAAAATGCTATTCAGTTAGTTGGCACATTAGGAAGTACTGAAAAATTGGTCAAACGTTGTTTGCTCTCTTTGGACTTTCCGCAGAGGGGCTTTTTGTTCCTCTTTCAACTGCATCATCTGAGTTTATAAGCTCTGGTGTTCAGATTACACAACGAAATCTCCGATGTACTCCGCGCACTCACATTTACAAGTGACGCCTCAGGAAGGCCACTTAAGTGTTTCCGCGACCATTCAATGGGTGATCGTTTGGCATAATTTGAGGAACTGAGTGTGGTGATCAACCATTTTGTGCTTGACTTGTAAGGAATAAGCGCACCATCCACTTCTGAACAGATTCACTGATGTCTGATCTCCTATAACCTGTAAAGCAGATGTTCTTTAGCAATTTATTAGTGTCCTCATGCGAACACAGCTGTTTTATTTGCTTTTCTGATATACGAAGCTTGCCGGGTCTCCGACCAGGCAAAAAGTGAAGTTCTGTGCGACATCTCTCCTCAGTAGGTCCCGCAAAGCGTCGGTCTGCGACTTTTACCTCGCATCTATTAGTTCTAAGGCCATCTCTGGAGCAAGTGTGTATTATGTTTACTGGTCATCGTGTTACAAGTAGCAACATTTGTGCCAGGCGGCGGCTATGAAGTTTGGCGACAGAGATATTTAATACTTGAAACCATCAGACACTTTAACCCGCACTCCAAGTTTTTCTAGTGTGACCGTTTCATAACGCCACATCCGTTAAGACAACTTGGAGCATAGTGCAATAAATCAAAAAGGAGACTCAACGGAAGGCATGGTCAGAGCATAGGCATATGGTCCATCAGAGGGTGTAGAGAAATGAAGTTGTTTACCAAGTGGCTTGCCACTGAAGGTCAGGTTCTCCCGCCTCCCTGGGGCCCTCTCGATTCAGAGCTGTTTGCTAGAGACGTGAGGTGAGATGGTGGCTAATCGGGCTTAGTGGTATGAACTGTGTCGTTGTTTGGCCGAGTTGTCTGTTAAGTAAGTGCACTTAACGACGCGGACCAGTGGTAGGCGTAGGGGGCTATTTTGCTGGTGACGGCCTACTTTAACTGTGAGGAACTGAAAACCAAAGCACGGTACAAAAAGTCTGGTAAGCATTTTCACTAAACCCCTCAGTAGAACACACGTGTCGTTCTTCAAGAAACATTTGCTATTTTTAACAAACACATGGTTGATAAAACTATGCACTAAGAAAAGATACGAGTAGCAGAAAAACCTCAAGTTACTGTGGTAACCTAGTTACTGTGGCCCACTTGGATCGGCGTGGTCACGTTAAAAATGGTTATACTTCTATGATTTAAAACACGCGAGTAGAATTACGTAGGATGTACTCGGCAGAGACATTTTGAACGAGCTCAACGGTTACGATAAACGGACTATGATCAATAAGCATGCATTAAGTCAAATAAGCATAAAACAGGAATCAGTCATCGGCTGCAATAAAAATAGTACACAGAACTAGTCACATTCGAATATGCCATCATGCGCTAAAAACAACAAAATCAAATTTTTACAAGATCGATCGAAACGAAAATATCTGTAGGCATCAAAAGACGATGCAGATTAGATAAGTTGACAAAAATAATGAATATAAACATATACGATCAATATGTGTAAAAGCCCAGCAAGTCAATGATCAAAATCACCCAAAAATTATCAAGTATTCTCCGAAGAACAAATGTGAAAGTTCGTCAGCTGATTTTTGATAGTAAAGCTGACTCTAGTCAGCGGTTAGGCTAGATCGAAGGTCAACCATATGAACTACGTTCCTATACGACCTGCACGATTTATTTTTAGGTGACGCACTAAACGTGTGTCTGAAATACTCTGTATATTCATACAGATTCGAGAAGAGGTCAACAATCAGGAACTAAACAGTCGCTCTCGGAAAACAAACTAAGTGCTAACAGTTATAATATAATACGAAAAGCAATACAATTTAAGCAATTAAGTTAAGATCGTACCGAATGAGGAGGACCGCTCTACTGGTGGCGTATGCGAAGAGTTGTATATGCAAGAAGTGGGTCTGTAAGCGTCCGGTGGCTCGCGATTGCTCAGATTTAGAGTTCTGGGGTGATTGGCCATAGAAGTGAAGTGTTTAGACAAATTGTTTGAGTACATGAAGAGTCAAAAGGTGGGGAATGTACACGAACCCAGCAGTATCGTGAAATGGCTATGATCACGTGGTTGTAGCGTAAAAGAGCAGTAGGCTTATAATTAAATCACGTGGTCTACAGAGGGGTTCACTGGCCTATCAATGCATTCATCCAAGGACTGTGTGCTATTTGCACTTCTTAAGACAATCTGTAGTAACAATTCCACACGCGATCGTTAATAACAGCATCCCGCAGTTTTGACAAAATTACGTTACCACGGGATAACTACGGCCGAATATAACAGCATGCAACATATAATTTAAAACAATGTGAATGACATCATGCACCCTGGGTACGGTTGATAGAATACAACTGACCTTTTGCCGCCACCTCGACGTGGTGGACAAGTATGTGCACTGCATCGATTTGGCGGGCTGTGCTGATTAGCATGTCGGTCCTTGCAGGCATAACCATGTCAAGTAGGCCAAATGGAAGCGGTCAGACAAATAGCAGTGACACTTGTTGATTCACATGTAACACTACCGACCGCGCAGGTGTGTTTAAGTGATGAGGTGCCAACTTGAACTTACAGAACTGGTTCGATGGTTGAAAATAAGAAAGTTCCAAATAAGGAAGTTATGAAGAATACTCACAACGCAAAGAGCACTCCGATTCGCCAATAGCTGACAGTGGCCGCTGACGTATTATTTAATACGGTAGAAATGACTTAGGTATAAGTTGATAGCCTGATCAAGCTTTTGAACCCAGTATTGAGGGTAGCAGCAAACAGATTCAAATGAGTGTTTTACTCATGGAATCCTCAAACTAGATGTACCTTTCACTGCTAAGTAGCTAGCTCCGGGTAGGGATCCCCAGGAAAACCTTAACCTCTAATGCCTTACCGGTTTGAATTTTGAGACAGAGATGCAGGGCATATTCTTCAAACCAACTCCAATCTGCAGCAAAAACGACGAGAAAGTAACAGTGATCATGTTTGCCCGGACAGACAGATCTACTCATTTTCACTTTCTTACCTTTCTGCTTTTAATTTTTTTTATTTTTTAGCCAAAGCGAATGGTGAATATTGACGTTTACAATGTCCGCGCTCTCAGATAACTAGGCCAGCAAGCTGCTCTGAGTGGAACTCTCCGAGCGAAGAACTGAACATCCACTGTCCTAGAAGCGCGTCTTTATGATCCTAGCGCTGTCCTTCGCCTGACTTCGTCCCCGGATAGTGTTACGGAACTGCAGTTCTTCTTCAGGGTCAATGGTAACAATGAAGCACAAATCTCGCGATCAACCTGGAGCTGGGGTCGCATAGAGCTCTGAGACAAAGCAGGGCCTACTCGACTGCATCCCAGTGAATGGTCACCTAGGTGCCGTCAGATTTAACACTTGGGTCAAAGCCTGTCGATTGTTGTCACATCTGCATATGCTCCAACAGATAATAGTCCGGAGGCTGTCAAGAACGTCTTCTACAAATCGATTTTTGAGCTTCTGTGGCAAACAAAGCATTAAGACATCATTGCACGGGTTTGAAAGGAGAAGCGGATACGTGGTATATTCGGTGTCCAGGGGCGACTCACTAACAATAGTGATCGACTACTACAGTTACGAGTATATCAAGAACTCTATACACTGAGCTGTGCAAGTCAACACAAATGACAGCAACGCGCCGAGTGGAGGCTATCCTATGCATTCCAACTGACCATATCACCGTCAATTATAAGTGGTGCCGCTCCATTATTGACTGTTGTTCACTATGGGATAACCACCTTGTACTGGATTATGTCGTTGTTTGTGCCTGTTTTATCATTTGAGCAGGGATCATTTTCTCGCAAACACAAAATACCTGGCTAGAAATTGAGTGACGTGGGTATACGAAATGACCTCCGAAAATCACTGACAATTAAACTGGCCAGGTCACAACAGTAGAGTGATTCAAACGAGCGCTGGGTATAGATCGCAACGGCCATGCGTACATCTTGCAAAAAGGTTTCATACAAGGAAGTGCTGCAGCTGTGACAGAAGTGGATTACTACCGATTCAGAACTGCTTATAAACACACGTCGGCTGATCCCTCCTGGCAACGAATGTGAATCGAAACGTAAACTCACGAAAAGTCTGCGTAAGGCTTAATTCTGCCCGGGCGGTCGATCCCTGGATCATTTGACGGATTTCATATGAGACAGTGGGACGGGTGGATAAGAAAGTTAGTTTGAAATTTCTGAGCTTCTAGCGTAGCTCCGTGACTCAACTGGTAGGGCGCTTGCCGCGTTCGGGCACGCCGTTTCTGTCGCTAGTTCGAATCCACTCGAAGCCTTGAAAATTGGGTTTTACCTAAGGCTTCATTCTTCGAGTAAACCAAAGAGATGGAGAGGGCATTTGCATCGGTGAAAATTCGAGTGCTGTTTTCCCTTGTTTGTTTACCCTGAGGTTTATCAATAGTCGTTCCCATTTTCGAAAATGATGCCAGATCATATGATAACCACATAGGCATTGACCTCATCTCTCCCGCACAAACGCCGATCACGGGTCTCACAATGTAGCGGCTTCCGGAACGGAGAGAGGACCAGATGATAAAACGGACAGGTTTCCGACCTAGTCGCGGTGTATCGATTTCAGCTTCAATTTACGACAGAGACTGGAGCATCGACATTTCTTCCAGTTGACGGCTGTGGTAATTTTGGATCGTAAGGAAGCATTTAAATCGATTGTCACAAACGCTTTCTGGAGTTATCTTCATCGCAGAGAAGTCCCAGTGAAGTATATCCATTTATGAGAATCACCGTACGCCCCATCTAAGTGGAGACTGCACATTTACGGACGGCAATCCCAAGCGTTCTCCATATCAGGCGCCGTTCGACAGGGGTGTTTGATTTTCTCCTTTCTTTTCAATTTTGTGATGTATGATATTCTGGAAAGAGCACTCCAGGTTTAAAATGTGTGCGCGCTCAGTTTTGCATTAGAAATCAGAAACGTGGTGTATTCGTGCGAAAGATACGTCTGAATACTTAGTATTCGATCACCGTTGTTTCTGCCAGTTCACCAGCAGCAGATACGCTGGTTGCGTGAACAATGCAAAAACTCATCAGTGCGTACCTGGGGGATGTGTAAATTTACGACAGGCAAACAGGGTGGTGAAAACTCACAGTCTTCGACGATTGGACCACGTACTCGCTATATCGACGGAGCGTTTGCCGCACCGCACATTATTTACTGTGGTTACATATGGTTGGAATAAACACCAAGACGGTCAGGCAATTGTGTGCTCGCGAGCTACGAAAGTTACGACCGTCCCGTTGGGCAAGGTTATCAGGTGTCGTCTACCTGGTTGGGGATTTCGAGACGACCTGTGCCGACGGTATGAAACACTCTGACATGTCGGTGTGTCGCAGTCAACGGCCAGCCTGCATCTGCTAAGTCGATGACTCTCCCTTTATACGAAGCTTCATTGTACTCTATCTTTCTAGGTCACATATTTGTACTTGTTTATCAGTTTTCTACCCTAGGGACCAATGATGGAGGGGACGACTACTCGACAAATAGTACTACGGTCCACCGAAAAATATGATTATGACGATAATAACAGTCACAACTGTGCAGTCATGGAAACCGAGATAATCGGTTGAGAAAATAGTGGGTAGATGAGAGATGCATCGACTATACACGAAAGCGACTTGCGTGGTAACACAAAATATGCCCACTGTTAAAAGCTTGAAGGTGACTAATGCAAAATTTAAAAAAAGTGACATACTTTTTTGAACAGCCTCGAAGGACTTCCACTGCAGCTTAGCTGAATATTTAATTATTATGAGGCACACAACATACTGCACGAAATAACCCCCCCGCACGCTTGCGTTCCGGGGCGGGAGGGGATTTAAATAAAAAGCCACACATCAACATCTCTTTCTTCTGTTCAGCGCTAAGCAAAGTGTTACAGTGAAGCAGAATAAAAACGTACTTTAGCAACGGAGAAAAATCCATAACGGGCAATCCGAAATACCCGCGCAATTGAGAGTTTACTCTAGTGATACATTTAAAGGTCCACTGGTTTTACTGGTTTCTTGCGGGTCCGGAAGTGTAACATCTGTATAACGTTCGCTCCTCAGTGTATTCCGACATGAATCAATGGCACGGAATACGTGGTTTTACAACAGATTTGATCTCAGTTTGACTGCAAGCGATTCAGCGATTCAATTCAATTTCAATTCAATTCAATTCACAGGACAAGTGACGGCCAGGAGCCAGAGTGTCCAGATTCTTGCGTCGATAAGCCCGGGGCTTTCAACGTTTCGACTTCAATACACGAGTTGGAGGCAGATGCTCAAGGGTCCCGGATCCAGTCGGTTTTCCTTGTTCAATGTCGAGCGGGCGTCTGCTGATATGAAAGGCATTCATTGAAAACAGGGTGTAGCACCGCTGTTGGGAATTACAATAAATATCACAAAACAAACTAAGGTTACTCACATATAGGAATTTTGGGAAAATAAGAGTCAAGCAATGCTTTAAAGCGTTCGTTAGATGCTCTACCGACGACCTCAGCGGGCAGACTGTTCCAGAAGTTAACAACCCTGTAGGAAAAAAAACTGCTGCTTATGAAAGGTCCGAGAACGAAGCTTGAAAAGCCTCCTGTCATATCCTCGCCGACCGTCACCAGTCGCTACAGTTAAAAATTGATCAACGAGGCCTACTCTAAAGAGGAAGTGTGTGAAAATTAAATAACCGCGGAGCCGTCAAAATTCAAGTGGGTATAGATCAAGAATTTCAGGTCGAGACTCATACGCGACGTTTCTCAGGCCTGTGACTAGTTTGGTAGCCACGTGCGGGACACGCTCAATAACTAAGATGTCTTTCTTCAGGCCGGTATAAACGACCTGATTAACGTACTCGAGGAGCGGCCTTATATAAACCCCGTAAAGCGTGTGGAACGCTCTCTTGTCTATGAGGGGGAATGTGCGCTTAATCATCCTAAAAGTGGCGAACCCCTTATTCGCCGCCATCCCATGGCAATGCGCAAAAGATAAGTTAGACGACAGCCAGATGCCCAGGACTTTCTTCAGATCAGTTTTCATAATATCCGTTGTGCCGAGTGAACCGTGAATCACGAAGGCGTTGCCAGAATCTCCACCAAGTGTGCGCACTTACTGTCAATTAGTGGGAGACTGCAATCGTCCAACCAACGCTTAGTCGCGTCAAGATCAACCCGTAGTGCACTGGGATCGGTGGTATTCCAGATTGTTAGGTCATCAGCAAATAGGAGGGCGTTGCTGGAAATATTTTCCAGGAGGTCATTGACATAGATCAGAAATAACAGAGGACCTAGCACTGACCCTTGAGGATCTCCCGCAGAAATGAGTAAGAGAGATGAAAGGTCTGAACCGGTTTTAACTCTAAACGTTCTGTTATCGGGGAAAGAAACAATCCGGCGAAGAACCTCGCCTTGACTACCATACGCTTCCAGTTTGTGTTTCAGGGAGTCGTGTGGGACACGGTCGAAAGCCTTGGCAAAGTCAAAGAAGATGGCATCTGAGATGAGGCCATTGTCTCTGGCCCCCGTCAGACTGTCCATGAAGACAGGCATATTATTTATGCATGACAGATTAAGAAGGAAGGAAGCCATACTGTGTAGAGAAAGAAAGATGGTTTGCTAAGAAGTGATTAAGGATGGCACGCTTTAATACGCGCTCCATTATCTTACACGGAATGCTAGTAAGGCTGATTGGCTGATAGCTAGCCGAAGAGTGCCGGTCATCCGCTTTAAATATGGGCGTGACCGTCGCCTCTTTCCATGCACTAGGGAGAATGTCAGACTGGAATGTCTGTCAAAACAGATTAAAAAAGGGTTCCGCCAGAATAGCGACTGCTTCTTTGAGAATTTTGGGATGGATCTTGTCTGGAACCAATGAACTTTATGAATTCACCTTAAGTAAAAGGACCTCAACATCCAGTACAGAAAACTGAGCGGTAACGCGTGACTGCCGGAAATTCTGCGGCTGAAGGATAGGGTGCCAGTCTGGCGGTGTGACGCTATATATTGCCGTGTAGTATTCCCGAAATAACCCGGCCACAACTAGGGAGTCAGACGAGGTTTATTCTGTCTTAGTCGTTGTATATGCTTAAATAGGAAGCTTTTGTTCCCGCGAGCTTTGAGGAGGACCTTTGCTTGTACGCGTTTGGTGTGCTCACGGATTTCCTGTCTACACCTATTTCGAACGATGTGGAACGCGCGTAGGTCCTCAGAGTTTCCCGTAGGCTTGTGCTACGCGAATAAATGGGAACGGCCATCAAGAAGACGACGTTATCTGCGCGGTAAAGATGGCCAATAAGAGAAAGTGCGCAGTTTTCGTGGCACAAATAAG
>JTDE01021740.1:7723-18604 GCA_014338405.1 Paragonimus skrjabini miyazakii | reverse complement strand
TTTCAATCACTTAAATTTCAGGACCACTTTTGCTGCCGACGAATAGCCATCTGGAACGCAATTACCGATCATTCGGATTCCGTCGGCTAGCTGAACTGTTCTTCAAAATGTTCAACCCACCTGTCAAGTCGGCGCGACTGACTGATGACAAGTGAACCATCTTTTTCGTATAGGGTCTCACTTACACCGAATCGACGGCCAGTACAATCACGGATCAGAGGATAGACGTCTGCTATTTCCACATAAAAGGCTCGTTCCATCTCTTCCGACTGTTCGACCAAGTGGTACTCACGGTCTTTGCGCAAGCTTTTGATCAGCTTGCGTTTAAGTTCTCGATAATCGTCGCCACATTCAGAATCAGGTAGTACTGAACAATGCTTGTTAATGAAGTGCACCAATATGACAGAGATCCACTTATGTCGCAACGTCATAGCTGCTTCGGAACACACCTCCTCACAACATGCTTTCATAGCTGCTGTGATTTGTTTCCAGTGTTCGTTAGGAGCTCTTACTTGATTCACACTGGACAGCTTGTTGACTAATGCCTCTTGGTAAGCGTTCTTAATACTCTCTCTCCTTGATTGCATGTACGAGAGTATGTCCTCTGAGCGAATGAGAAAATAAAACGGCACGCACAAAAGCATGGTCTAAGTCCAGATGGTTGCTCCAAAAGTAGATGAGATATCAACGTCTGATTCTGAGCACTGTTGCGCGCAGTAGATGTATTCGAAGCTACATCAAGCTTTTCGATGGTGCTGGATTTATTTTCGACCGTATTGGATAATATACTGATGGTTACAGTCAACCGCTGGGCGATCGAAGTGCTCTGTCTGAGAGTACCTTTTTGTAATCCTCTTCTATCTGATACCGTAACTATGAAAGTAGTTTTGCTGTATGTCTATAGGATCGTACCTCACTATCTGAACATTCCTACGCGATCGGTAGTGCGACATACAATCCTATGAGTGCAACTGCTTTTCGTCTGACTGCTCCCCTTTGGCTTATCTGACAAGTTTTCATAAGGGAGGAACGCAGTCTTAGTCAACGTAGCCCTCCGGATCGATGGAGTACACAAGTCGGACCATCACGTCAGGGTAACAGAATAGGTCTGGCACAGTTGATCCTAAAGGTACTGCTTCGATATCTAGACAAAGTCCAACAGAAAACCATCAATAGATACATGGTACATACACACTGCTGGATGAACGCAATGGTAGACGACAGGAATATTGCGTCGTGTTGTCCGAACTGGGACTGAGCCGCTAGCCAACTGATGGCGCGGCCTTGACTAGTGTAAGGTCAGAAATACAGGCTGCAATCATTTGTGAGTAATATCCAGTCTATATAAATCGTAACTTTGTTTCTCCGACACACAGCATATATCAAACTCCTGTCTTGAGAGAGTATTTACTAAAGCAGCTTGCTGATCAACTTGTCGGAGAATGCGAACGTTAAAAGCGCCTATGGCAAGCAATTTCCTCCCAGAGACAAATTGGGAGTTGAAATAGTACGAGAGTGTTGTAACAGGTGAGTAATGTCTTTCACAACCTTCATCGGAAGAGGAAACCTCACCCGGAGCTGGTGACTAAACAGACTGATTCACTTAGTGTTGAGAGATTTGTATAGCGCGACAGCGTACCGAATTAGGCGTTGGCGCCTGATTGTCGTTGGATACATTGGAGACTACATCAAACTTTTCAATCGTATTGGATAGTTTGCCAGCAGTCACGGTCAACCTTTGGAAGATCTGTATGCTCATAGGGTTGTGTCTTACTACTTAAACACTTCTAATCAGTCAGTATTGCGACACACAACCCTATGTGTGCAACTGCTTTTCATCTGGCTGCTCTACTGTGGCGTATCGTACATGTTTGCACCTGGCTGGATCAAAGTCCTCGTCAGCATAACCTTCCGAATTGATGCAGTGCATGAGCATGTCCACCACGTCCAGGTAGCAAAGTAGGTCACTTGTGGCTCAGTTGTTTGTTTGCGGGTGTAGGCAATTATAGTTGTTCTTGTTAGTTAAGCTCACTCTTTCTTCTTGGCTATGGACTACTTTTCTTCTCATGGTTGTTAGCAGTTGAGAATCAGCGCGATCCATTGATGTACTGTTGCCCTTAATGATTGATGACGATAGTGACATGGCCCGAACAGATTAACTGTCAGCGCCATTTGGTTGGTCTTGTCGCTCAGTTTCTAGCTGAATATGTTATGGTTTCGAACAGGTGAATCTTAAATAGATGATGAAACGAAACAGACAAACAGTGCCCTGGTCTGAATCAGGATGGTCACTCCCAAATGTACTGTTATGCAATGCAATCTTCGGGTCGTCTTATCCACTTATTTATTTTTACGCTGTTTACCGTAAATCGTGACACAGTTCTAATGCAGTGTATCAGATTTCTATGATCCGCCATGTATGTATCACTCGGTTTTCGTTTGTTCAATTTAGCTTTGTGATGACCCTTGTTCGTGGCCAGCGGATGAGGTGAGTTCTGTTTGACAAATTCTGTCTTAATACAATGAGTGATGTTGATAATCCCAGCAACTTCTCTTCCTGTTGGGCGGTTAAATATTCAGTTTGTTAGGCTGCCTTGCAAAATTGGATTTTCATTGTGATCATCTTTCTACTCACATCATGCTCTCATCAAGCCACCACTTGACGACATAAAATATGTACCATGTCATTTTTTTTACATTTTGTGCTACACCGCAACTCTATGTTTACGTATACGTTGTTTTCTTCCTTTTCTGATATCCGGCCACTGGCCTCCATATCATGACAGTTCATCAGGCGTGGATCTTTGTGATTGATCCTGTGGGCATAGTTGGCTATCGTTCTCTCAGTGGCCAGCTGCTATGTCGGGTAACAATGAGAATTGGCAAACTGTTGAAGTAATCAATTGCTAGTTTTGTAAGATTTCTTGATAGATGTGTGATATGAAGGGGGAACCAGTCAAAATAAAGCCATTTATCTCAGTATCAACGCTGTCTCGACGTGGGGCCTTCCCAGAGTGTAAGCAAACTGTCGCTTACTTGGTGACCGTATCGAAAAAATCGGAACAAAAGTGGTTTGGGCAGCTCTAAGCTATCGCAATGTATTGGGTGACAAACGTGTTGCATCTTGATGGACCCTTTCCTTGTTACTTTTCATAACCTTGGCTTAAACAGTTCGGCTCTTTAAATGCAACACGCCTTCAAACATCTGGTTTCAGTCACCACCCCATAAATTAATTCGGCGTAGCACCTGTTCGCTGGCTTGATTAACTGGCGCCGGTCAACCATAGTTCTACTTGCAGCAGCTTTTGCACGAGTTATGCTTGGCTGGAAATTTGTTTCCCCACAGAGAACCGCTCCAGTCCAATCTCGTTACGTGAACCGCAATCAGAAGAGTTCCGGAGGAATAGAGCATACAACAGATTGTTGTGGATTGTACGACAGTGCACTTGGTCAGAGCAATCTGGACTTATGAGTTTCTGCTTGCACATCACGCACGAGATTTTCGTGTTCGAATGCGACGAACCAATAGCAGTCGATTTAGGTAGCCTTCAACATTGCCTGTCATTGAAGTTAACGATGGCACTATCCATTCGTGGGATGTCGTTTAGATAAAGGAACGAGTCCAGTTGATGATCCTCAGAAGCACTGTGAAATCTATGAAAATACGATTCATATACACCTGTTTCGCTCCACTGTTAACTTCAACGGTTGAAACTTTCAGAGACAACGTAACACTACATCTTTCTAGGCGTACGCGAATTCTTGACATAAAAAAAATTTGAACATTGCTCTGGTCACTTTGTTCACCACATTTCTATCCTGCTGAAAGCCTTTGTTGTCGGCTAAGTTAAGGAATCGTGTAACATGGTTGAAGCAGCCGGAACACGTACTCATCGGACTAAAATATCTCAATATTACAATGAGGATTTGATGAAGAATGGGAACAGTGTTATCAATACAGTGATCATATGTTAAACAATGATTGGTGGAAACTACATCTTTTCAGGGTAGCATGTCGTTTGCAAAACTTAATGCACGTACGTCAAAGGAGGCTTTTCTGCTAGGCGATTTATATCTGCTGTTTATTTGATCGGTGCTGCGATATTTTCATTTCGGTCGTGTTTATGCGGCGTCCTCGTTACTGTCTTTCGAAAGCATCTTGCTAATGTATGATTCATCAGTTATTCAACGTTCACGTACCCCTGCATACATTCAAGGATTCACCATGTTCTCTGCTTTATGTTTATCGTTTGTTTGTTAACATCAGTCTAATTTCACTCTCGCGATGATATCTACTTTTTTTATACAAAACTTTCGTTGACCTACGTCGAATTTTGAATTACTCCTCGCAACGTTTCCTCACTTATTTCGGGGGGTTGCGTTTTCAAGTCCAATGAATCTTATCTCGTTAATTGTTGAGTAGCATGTCTGGACGTTCAAATCTGTACTCGGAGAGTATCGCCTGAACTAAGTGTGTCATTCCATTTTTAGTCTTGTCCCTCATTATTGAATGCATTGCGTTTCATCTCCCACAACCTTGTCTGTCTGTTTTGTTTACATCATGACTACTCGTTATTAATAAACCTGGTAATCTGTTTTTCCGGTTTCTTGGAAGTCTGTTTGAGTTGGTTCATTATAGCTGTCCTTTGTAAGTGATTATCAGTTACGCATATTTTTCTGAGTCTTTATTTTGAAATTTTTGAAGCTCTTTTAAGGTTCCTTTTTTACACTTTATCACCGTTTGTCACATAAACTGGCAAACCGCCTCAAAGTAATCTTTCCGTATTGACCTCATGGCTTGTCACAACTGATCGAAAATTCGGTGATGAAACTGCCAGAGTTAGGGGAAACTTAATCCTAGGAACACCAATCTGGAAGCAACATTAACGTTTATCGTGCCGTTGTTAAGATACGGACTTTGGACTTGTTTAGCTCTCTTCCACTTTGTCTTGACACTGCGATTCACAATTTTATGTCAACAAAGCAGTATTTTACTGATCTTAGTAAGTGGGAACCTGTTGTAAACCCTCTTGAACAATATTGTGGTTCGTTCTCGATATAGTGGTGCACTTGATGCAAGTCGCATTCTCGTCCCGGTACTAATTAACACGGGAATCTCGGTCTCGAAAATGCCGCAATTGTCCCGTGATTTGTTCCCAAGACAAGCGAAAAGTCTCGTACAAAGGAAACCACTTTGTTCCGCCCCAACACGTGTGCGTCAAGGGCGACAATTACAAAGTATTTATAGGGAGCGTAATGACCAAACATTCCCAAGATATCAAAGAGAACAGTTACCGGGAGAAAAAAGGGCTAGGGTCGCTAATGCGCAAAGCGGTATAAAAAGTCTCGACCGATTTGAACAGTTCCTCTAACTAGGACAATCAATCGGTTTTTTTTTCTTTCTCACGACGGAGGCGGCTTGGGACGGTAACAGAGTGGGCGCCCTAACAGAACCAACACATGCGTTATTTCTACACTGTTGTATTTGTTTCCTATTTATTCCTGTTGTACCGTATTGTAATTCGTGGATTGTGCGTAATTGTTGGGAGTATACACTATTCAGTGAGGACATGCTTTCAGTATTGATGGACACCGATGTAACAGAAGTCTTTTATCTTGCTTTTGTGGTGTTCTACAAGAATAGGTTATTCCGTGCATAACCACACTCAGGCTTATCCATTCGAGTAAATTATTGTACTTGTGTTACTTGGGGTCTGTTTTGTTTTCAACATTGTTGCGGCTCAGCAATACTGTTTGCCATCATGTTATCTCTTTTTTTAGCGTACTACGCTAGTTTTATGCCGGCCACATGACTTTCTGGCTAGCATGCAAACGCATGCATGGTTACAAGCATCGCCCGCGTTCGATCTACTTTCTATGCACGGTGTAGACCTTACTGGTTTGTCAGCTGACACGCTCCCTGGAACAGCAGCACATGAAGTGTATCTGACCACAACGGAATTCGGTTAGTTCTTTTATCGAATCGCGCTAACTATGCTTTCTTCTGACAAATGATAGTGTTAGTTGATTTGAAGACGTTGTTTACATTTCTTACCCAGTTCGTTTCAAGCGTGATTTTGTCTTCATTATTCAGGCTGATACGTTCTATGCCTCTTTGTTACACACTGTTTCCAATTTTACCATATTCAATCCGCTAAGATAGCACGTTTGCCACTTCATGTGGTCTTTTTCAAGTTAAGTGTATATATTTAGGCAGCTGAAAATTCTATTCTATCGTATCTCTTATGATCTTCGCATTTGAATTCTACGGTTCCTGAAAGTATGCTGGCACTCGAGTGTGGTCATTGTGTCATATAATTTGTATCTCAAATGCTTGTCTCGCCGTTTGTCAGTGCGGCTGACAACACCGAGTTCTTATGTTAATTTCGAAATGAGTAAACGTTGACTCGGTTAAGGTAACTAAAGAACACTTTACGTCGCGTTCATTTGTGGTCCTCCTGATTGGTATTAGGACGTTAAGGACGATGCGGATGTTGTCGTTGTACAACTGAATTGTCTGTGATCTTGGCGGTTTAGTGAAGCGAGATAGCGTGATCTTCAAAGCGACGTTTCGCCTGGACTTGTCTGTGCACAGTGGTGTGGGGTATTTAAGTTTAGACACCGTTTGTGAATTAACTTTCATCTCTTCCTTCTCGTATGTTTGTGAACCGGAACTTTTTCTCAGTTAGTTTTCTTCACCGTCAGCCCCAGTTTTATTGAACTGGTTCTTACGTGATCGTTTGCCTAGGTGGGTGAAAATACTTTTAGGTAAGACCAGACGAATTTTAGCTGGCTTTATGATTGCGACGTTGTTTGCAAGATGTTTCATTTCAGTGATACCGTTTGGGCTGCTTTGCGTTCGTCAGCTTCATATTGAGCAATCCCTGTATTATCTAGCAGTTCTGATGGCAGTACATGTAAGTTTGTTTCAGACTGGTCTCTCTTGTGGACTAGGGTTGATTTAGTTGCCCGCTTGTGTCCATTCCCTCAGTCTTATCTCGCGCTTCATTTAAGATTGTTTATTCTGACTTATCGTATTGTTAGTTACCTCTCTGCACATAATGGCTTTATTCACGTTTCAGATACTGCCGTTTTCAAATTCGATGAGCATTGCCCATTTTCCCCGGTAGATCTACAAGCTTGGGAACGTGTCGCATTTCCTGAAATGACTCGGTGCGTTCCATTTCACTTATGTCTATTTCATGCTTCTTGATCCATCTTACCTGCTCCTCGATCCCTGCATTTACTCTGCTGTTTCCAAACTTGTTACAGGTTCCCCACTCTTTACTTGGCCGTCCGCAATATGGTTCTCTGTCTATGGTTTTCGAACCCAAAGGTGAGTTATTCTGTGTTTGTGTGTACCTGCCAAATGTCAGCCTCTGAACTGATATGGTGCTTGATGCCGTCTGGTATGCGTGTACTGGCCGTATTTCTGCTGTTGAGTTCTTGTTACCTTATTCCCAAATCGATACGTGGATGGTAATCCCGTTCCTCTCAAAATATTTCCCTGATAGTTGTTTCGTTACATGTTATGCTATGATCTCTGCTGTAAATTTGACCGCAGTAGCTTTTTTCGTCGTAGCGTCTCCTGACCAGTCAGTTTGTTTCCAACCACTGCTTCATTCGAGGCCTGCTTCGCCTTGTGCTTTGTGAGCGTTGGATCCCACGGTTGCTGGAGGAGTTCACTTGCCGTGGTCTCATCAACTTTGGTGTATGTCGACCGGTTGAAGAAGAGAAGGTGAGTGTAGTCGTTTGTTGTGTTCGGTCAGTTAGACCGTGTCTATGTGATCCTCAACCTGAGTTTATTGTTGTGTGGTGTTTTATGCGTCCTATGTGAATCAGATTGTGTTATCTTGCTCAGTAACTACGTGCTCATCATCATCATCATAGACAGCAATACATCAGTGGTTCACACTGATGCTTAACTGCCACACAACCATGAAGTAGAAGAAACAAACCCCGTTTAGGAAGACAGAAGAAAAAAACGGGAGGGTAGGTGGCCTAACCGCTAAAAATGGCTACGTCTACGTTCAAACATACAACATCAAGGTGCCTGCACCTTGCAAACAAACAACTGAGTTGTAAGTGAAAGTAAGGCATCATCAGCAAGACACCTTCCTTACGGCTTTCACTGCCCCGCGTCACTAAGTGCACTCATTTCACTGACAACTCGGACAAACAGCGACAACATTCATGCCACTGAGCTCGATTAGCCGCCATCTCGCTTAAAGTTTCAAGCAATCGACTCTCTGAGTCGCGAGGACTCCAGCCCAGAAGACGAACCCGATCTACAATAGCCAACCCCTTCGTGAACGATTTCATTTATCTACGCCAGGTCATCATCTGTCCACCTCGCACCTTACGCCAATCGACCGCAGCGTCGGCAAACAGTGCTCGGTGTGGCATCCTTAGTACATGACCTAACCACCTAAGTCTGTGCAATTGTAATGACTGAACAAAAGAACTCGTTTGACAATCAGTGCCAAACACCCGCTTCCTAACCTACTCGTTACTCACTCATTATTGCCATCTGATACGAGCGATTGGACTTAGACATCGGTGGTCAAACACTTGAAGACGGTTCAGGTCTTCTACCCTGAGTGGTCAGGTTTCGCTGCCGTAAAGTAATACAGTCCTCACTGTTGTTTGATATATGCGACCCTTAAGCTTCAGATAGACACTCTTCTGTTGCCATAAGTGCCTCAGATTAGTAAACACCGCTTTATCCTTGGAAATACGCGCCTCTATTTCATTCCCTACACCTCCTCCGCCGCCGCTGATGCAGCTTCCCAGGTATACAAACCGGTCAACAACCTCTATGATTTCATTATCTAACATTAAATCTACGTAATCACGACAATCTTGCAGAAGCACTGCATTTCGAGGCTGCAAAGCGAATTCCGGAGTTCTTAGCAGAACGTGAAATTGCATTTAGCGTTGCTTGCATTGCTTGAAAGTTGTCAAACAGCGACACCTTATCGTCAGCATAATCAAAATCAGTCAGCTTTCCATCAGGTAGGAGGTCCACACCGGCATCTTGTGACTACCGGAGACAATCCTCCATTATTTCGTCCATGACGAAATTGAACAAAAATGGTGAAAGGGGACAGCCTTGACGAACGCCGCTCCTGGTGCTGAAACTGTCAGACAGCTCATCGTAAACCCTAACCTGAGCCGAAGTATGGGAGTAAAGCGCCGATAGTATGTTCACATACTTGGTCGGTACACCCATGCGTTTAAGCGACTCTAAAAGTGTAGATCGATCCACCGAATCGAACGCACCTTTATAGTCGAGAAATACGGTAATTGTTGGCCGGTGGTACACATGACGCTGCTCCAAAATTTGACGAAGGGTAGAAATATGATCTATACGTCCCCGACCAGGACGAAACCCTACCTGTTCTCTAATGTTTAACTCCCGAAATGCAGTGAGTCGACGAAGTATAATGGATGTCGGAACCCTAGAAATGACTGGGGTCGAACTAATTCCACTATGGTTTCCGCAAGAGCTCATGATACCTTTCTTGAATATAGGAACTATTATCGCGTGATTCCAGCACGGAGGGATGGTCTCCGTCATCCACACAAGGTGAAACAGCTGAGTCAAGACCTGAACTAACACCTCTCCATGTTCTTTAAAAAGTGCCGGCACTAGATCATCTGGACCAGCAGCCTTAGTACGCTTGAGAGCCGAGATGCAATTGCGAACCTCAGTCTCAGTGGGTGCTTCTAAATCTACCGACCAGGGCGTTACATCAGAAGTTTGTGTAAAACTACGTGCTAGTCCGCACTCTAGTCCATCAGTTTGTCTGTTTGTTGATTTTACTATCTGAGATTCCACACGGTTTCCCACTAGGACCACTCATGCGGGCCGAAATATATGTTATCTTGGGTCGCTTTCATTTGTTTTGAAGAACTCTAGTTACAAATTTTCTAAGACTGATTGCAAAAATGCGCTGTGCTGTCACGACTCACTCAGTTGAAACGAACCAGTTAGCGGAAACAACCGTAGTACAGAATCGAGAACTTGTGTGAACCTTCCACGTACATAGACCAGGCCTCCGAATCACGCGCAAAAATTCTACGGTTTTCTACGTTTCACTCAGCAGCCGGCCGTCCTTGAGACATGGCGGAGGTCAGCGAATGCACGTTTTGTTATTTTCATAAATTCGTCTTCATCAGCGTTGTGGGCTGAGATGTCAATTCGTAGGTGAACTCTGCGACACTCGCCTTCACTCCCACTGCGACACGTGTGCACATCGCGCGACAAAATTACGATGATATTCAATTTGTAAAATTAATTCCGTTAGCATGTGATCTAAAACAGCAGCTCTTTTGTGCACTACTACTCCCAGTCACGATTGGTCAGAATGTTTGTCTTTTTCCTCGTAAATTTGTTACGTAATTTTCAATCATCAGCACGTCAGGAATGGTCGCAGCGAACTCATCGGGACAGTTCATGTAGGTTCCACGGTTAGGCTTCATCTAAACCGTGCACTCTTTCAGGGGACGCAAAACCGCATTCGCTGAGAAAGTCATGTGGTTGATCATGATTCATGAGCAACTTCCACACGGCAAATATTGTCGTCAATCAGAAATCCAACTAGGACTTTCATGCTTTTCAACAGTCCACCAGGTGGTGACTTGACACAGCGGCGAGAACTAAGATAAAAATCCTTTCACTTCTGCGGACGCCTTTATATCGTTTATTTTGAAGAGCAATATACACAGCTTCGTTCAAGAGAAGAACAAACGGTGACGCCAAAAATAAGCAACAGATATGTAAAAGGTGAATGTAAAAACAGGCTGTCTGTCAAATGTGAGACGCTGCGTAGTAAGCAACACTGAACAAATGACAAGTCCTCTCACAAGAATAGCAAG
>JTDE01021739.1:38904-60111 GCA_014338405.1 Paragonimus skrjabini miyazakii | reverse complement strand
TATGGGACAGATAAAGCAAAAGACTGCATTCATCGAGATCAGACAGGAAGGAAACGTGTTGTTCATAACGAGTGCGACCATTGTTTAACCTTTACATTCATCGATCTGGTTTACACTCCTTGCTGTGTAAAATCGTTTAACCGTACCTAAGTTTATAGTGTTACTTACTTCTCACCTGCTTAAGTGTGAACGTATCTCGCGAACATCGATCTATGTCGAACTTGGGCGCCTCTGCGAAAACAGGTCGAGGTTGCCTCAGAATAATAAGGGTAGCATTCACTAGCAAATAGGGTCAATTTTTAGTATAGCGAAGATAGCGAAAACGCCAAAAATCCAACAGCTAAGTGAGAAAACCATCTACCGGAATGCTGGCGCATTGACCTGACCGTTAACTGTGGTTGTTAAAGCCTAATGAGGATTACTAACTGCTGCTCAATTACATATGTGTCAGATCGACCTCGTAAACGGCAAATCGCAGTCTGGCGTCAAATTTGGTCTGATGGACGGCCGCTTGACCGGTGTTAACACTTTCCCTGCGAATAATGACGAGAGTGGGTGTGGAAGCTGTCATACCAGATTCGGTGAACCGTGCGATGAAGCCACCCCAGTAGACCTAGAAAATACTGACAAACGGTTGGTGTCTATTGGTTCTCCCCACTCTGAGTACAATCCTCATGACATCCAGAACTCTGGTGGAACTGAATCACTCTGAAAGTGTCTCCCAAACATTCTACCCCCATTTCAATGGCGAAACATGTTCTAGTGCGAAAAACGACATAGGAAGGTATAGCAGTTCCCTGTGCCCACACGTACCAGATACCACCACTGATCATTGGCAAATCTGAATCTCTGCGATACTTTCGTTGAATCAGATAGCTTCTTCTCATTTGATATAAAGAGAATGAAGAATCATGGATGGTAAAAGTATTTTAGACAGTTAATCAAACAGAGAAGATAGAAACAACCCACTCAAATTTTGCTGATCATCTACCTAACCCGGCCCCACGGGACCCTCGATATCGTAAACGTTAGAATACTCTTTTTACAGTCCGACTACAACCCCGCGATCATGGTACGACGAGCAATGTACTAGACTTTATTTCTTGAAAAGGTATGTGACCGCTCACTACGATGTAGATATGCTACAGCTGGATTTAAGAGTGGCGCCTGATCTACTTCAACCTGAATGAAACAGTATCTGCTACCAATGTGAATAATTATGTGTAAAAGAAGCCGGCCAGTCAGCCGAGGTGGCCAGTTCATCCGCATTCGTTTTTGACTTCCCTGGGGACCGATGACAACATCAACTTTACCCATCATCATTTTCAATATAAAACGAACGATTTCGTAGCGTGCTTTGCATTGAACAAACCTGCGGTCGCAACAGCGTTCATACTACATCCACAAAACAAACAAACCAACTCAATGACAGGCGCGGAGCTGGGGAGAATTCCAGTTGCAGACGTATTGTTGGGGCATAAACTACGGCAGCGCTGTGTGCGTAGTTCGTCTGATTTGAATCTTCCATGCTATAGATAACCATTTCGTCTACGAACTACCACTAGCGTGAGAAATGTGTATCAGTTGACCATACATGACCGCAATGACTTAATGACGCAGGGCAGTGAAAGCCGCAAGGAAGCTGTTTTGCTGATGACGCCTTACTTTCAATTACAGCTCGGTTGTTGGTTTACAAGGTGTAGGCACCTTGATGTTGTATGTATGAATAAAGACAGCTATTTTTAATTGATTAGATCCCCTCCCCCTTTTTTCTCTCTCCATGAACAGGGTTTGTTGCTTTTTCTTCGTGGTTGTGTGACAATTAAGCATCAGCGTGAACCACTGATGTATTGCTGTCTATGATGATGATGATGACATGACCGCATATCGCACACCCACGCGATTGACGTGTTAATGCATTTATTGAGTGGAATGCGGATGATCTGTTACTACCAACTTTAACTGCAAACAGAGCCATAATACACATAGTCCGAAAGCTGGAGCAGCCCAATAAGTCAAGACATCATTAATCGCAAGCAGTAAAGCACCGTAAATAGTACAGCCATGGGATTTGCTCAGGTGTTCGCCGATCCATACAGCGCTTCGTGAACGACATCTATCTCTAATATCCGTACGAAGTTGTAGCAGGGTTTCTACTGTTAATATGCATGTGTCAACCAACTGGGGCGTCATCAAGGTTGATGAATTATATCAAGCTTGAACTTCGTATTGTAGTGTCTCACTCGAGCGTTCACAGTTACTGTTCGCTTGTCTTTATGAGCACGAATCAGCACAATCCGAACAACAACATATCAGTTACAACAGGATAATTATCTCCATCCGTGTACAACCAAACGATCTTAAATCGAAAATAAAAATGTTTTTTATTCTAGCAAAGTATTAATGCTATTTACCTTCATGTGGAACAATTTCAAAACTTGATCTGAACGTCAAAAAATACGCGAACTGTGCACGAAAGACTGTCCTTAAACACAAGTAAGGTTTGCCAAATATGTGAGAAGAGGTACGAAAAGCAAGGCGACTGGAATATCATGAAGAATAAAACATGCAAGATTTAGAAGGCTTATAGGGAATCGGTGATTTTCTCAACAGGCTAGGTTGATGCTGTCTCTGTTGAAGATTTGTCTGCTTCCGGATCGTGTTCCTTTGCAGCAGTAACGAGAGTTGTGCCTCGCAACTGTTGATCCCACAGTTGACTGTAGTAGGAGTTTGGCTGATGTAACAGACTCATGTGCGTTCCCCGTTCAGAGACACGACCATCACGCAGCACCAGAATTTCATCCGCATCCACAATAGTACTCAGACGGTGCGCGATCACTAGCGAGCTGGTACCCGGAGTGACCTTGGCCAGACGATGGAGAATATTCTACAAACCAAGATAAGTAGTTCAATCGGAAATGACATTGACAGCATCAAGTCGGAATGATTTCATCGAATAAATACTAGAAGGAAAACAAGTGACAGCAACTGACGTACCGCCACCAAAATTCTGAGTAACCGTTAACATAAAAAAATATGCCCGATTTAATCTTGGTCTGAAATCGACGGTCATTAAATAGAGGATCAAAATATCTTCTTCTTCCACGTGTTGTGTACGCAGGACAGATGTGTACAATGACTAGGCACAACACAAATGAATTGAAAGCGTTATTAGTCGTTACGTTCTTGAATAGTTTGCGGTTCCCTGGAACATTCGCGTCCTAAATACGGTTAGTCTACGGTAGTAAGCAGGCTAGTGTTGCCGAAAATGTTCTATTACACCAAAACGGCGTGTAACAGAATGAAATTTTCGCAGTAAGTGGGAGAATTTGATTGGGTTTCATTAAACAGACCGATCAGAAACCAGCAGTATGTGAGAGTGTGAATTCGCTTCGCTTAATACTAACAATCTAACGGAGAGGTTCGGTACAAACTAGATGTCATTCGAAGACCGCAGGTGCACCGTAGACTGTCACGTGTGAGTTCCAGTGAACCACATACACAGTCAACGTTGTCAATCTGTGATCAACCCAGCCGGGGCTTGAGCAAAACCATCATTTTCGAAAACCACCCACCTGTCTGAATACTGAAAGATGTGATCAAGCGTAATCGATTATCATCATGTAACAGTCTACAATACAGATAAGATCTGGTACAAGAAAATTCACAAGACAGCTTTTTTCGACGTCTGAACCAAATGGAAAACGGTAATTCAAAGGAACCTGCTTTCATGCACAATATTGACCTCCAATGCATGGATTAGATAAACCTAATAGTCGTTAATACACTAACAGAGTTGACTCAGACCTGATCGGAATTATTCACTACCGCATGCAACGTTCTGTGGTGTTATAAACCCTACTAAACGATACGCTGGTTCGATCTCGGTATAGTGGTGCGCTCGATAAAATCGGATTCTCGTCCCGGTAATAATTCATAAGAAAATCTCGGTCCCGAATAATACCGCGACTGTTCCCGTATTCGCTCCCAAGATAAGCCAAAACACGCGTTCAAAATAAAACGGGTGCGGCTAGGACGACAATTACAACGTATTTATAAGGCACATCATGACCACACACTCCCAATATATCATGAGAAAGAGTTAGGATCGCAAATATGCATAGCGGTATAAAGTCTCAACCGATTTGAACAGTTCCGCTAAGTAGGACTGAGTCAATAGTTTCTTTTCTCACAACGGAGGCGCCTTGGGACGGTGACGGGGTGGGCGCCCTAACACCTCCCCGCTGAAGATTGTTTGGATCCATCGCAGGACTGCTTCCGAGGATCGACTTGAAAGGGTTTGACCGGTTTGCAGCATCTGTTCGTGTGCCGTCTCCACCTCATGGGATACTTGCGCTCATTGTCATGCGACTGTAACGTCGGTTCTGACCAATGTTTGGTTTCGTTAGGGCGTTTTTTCTTCAAGTCGAAAGTGTCCAGCAGTATATCGAGTTGCGCGGTTGGTCCTTCATGGTCGTACAGTGCATCTCCGCGATTCCGGCAAATCTGGTTTGCGTGCCGCACACATGTGGTTTCACCGACTTTCACTTCATAGAAGACTGATCCTCGTCATCGGACGATTATTCCTTTCCTACATTTCAGCGGTCCATGAAACATTCGTACAAGTACCGGCTCGCCGACTGTGAAGTACCGTGCACGAGCTCCGTGTCTTTGATTGTACTGTCTTTCTATTTCTGCATTGTGTCCTCCCCCTCTGTTTGAATACGGAATCATGATATCAAAAACAGTCCTCAGTTTCCTACTGAACATGCATTCTGCCGGCGACTTGTCATCTGGGACGTTCGGATTTGGGGCTGTTCCGTAATTGGTCAAGAAGGTCTGTAAAATATGGCTTGGGGGACCTTTTTCGGTGGCCTTTATTTTGGTGCAGCGGCCAGGTTCTTCTGAGCGTCTCTGTTGGACAGCGTTTGTGAGTTGATGGTGGACTCCTGAAGTCATCGATGACTTCTGCTGCGCCTGAGTGCAGTTGCGGATTTTGGGTAATGGTTTGTCAAATAAATGCAGTCTGTCGATCCAATGCAATCCAAGGTGATTCAGGCCAGGATTGCGTGTCACGTAGCAGGTGCAGCTGACTGATGATCCGTTGTGGGCTGCAGTGCACTGCACTTCGCCAATGATAGGCAATCGATCACCAGTAGCGCTTCGTGCAAGTTGGGCTGTGGGGCGTATTGCAGGTTTGCTAATCAGGTGCCACGTGCGGTCAGAGATTAAAGTAATGTCAGATTCTATATCGAGCTGTAGTCTGACCGACTTGCCGTTGGTGGTAACAAATACCTACTTTCTGCGCCTCCCATCTCCGCCGCCAAATTGCTGTAAACCCTCCTAAACGATACGCTGGTTCGATCTCGGTATAGTGGTGCGCTCGATAAAATCGGATTCTCGTCCCGATAATAATTCACACGAAAATCACGGTCCCGAATAGTTCCGCGACTGTTCCCGTATTCGCTCCCAAGATAAGCCAAAACACATGTTCAAAATAAAGAGTTTTGTTCCGCTATAAAAACGGATACGGCTAGCGCACCAATTACAAAGTATTTATAGAGCACGCCATGACCACACATTCCCAACATCATGAGAAAAAGGTAGGATCGCAAATGTGCATAGCGGTATAAAAAGTCGCAACCGATTTGAACAATTCCGTTAAGCAAGACTGAGTCAATAGTTTTTTTTTCTTTTCTCACGACGGAGGCACCTTAGGACGGTAACAGGGTGGGCGCCCTAACATGTGGCATGCATAGTGTCAAGACTGTTTTGGAGCGAATGACAACTAAGCTTGCTTAACAATGTGTACTCCGTGGTGAAGAAAATAAAGTTGAATCATTAACAATCACATTGATGAGAATAACGTAAATATCAACCTGTGACGCCACTATTATAGTGCAAATGATCAAGTATACGCTAGGCAGCACGTGACGTCATAACTGTCCCATAGCGGAACAGAATTTCCGTATAAGACAATTCATGCCAGGAACATAATGAATTACTTATTAAGTTAACAAAAGTGCCTAAACGTACAGTCTTAACTTCATAATGCTTATTATCAATACTATCACGTGGACATACTTTCAGAAAGGTGCAGTGAAGTTGAGCGATCGTAACATACTACTCATACCGCGGCTATTCAGTAGTAGGACCGGAGCATATATTTTGACATCGTACAAGCCGCAGGAAAAATGCAGAAATGAAAATCAGAGTGCAGCATCGCTCATAGTGGTCCCTGCTACTTAATGGAACTGAGCATTGACGTCTGGGACAACCGAAAAGGTCTGGGGCCGAATACCGCGTGCGAATGAGTGGTTTTGTTTCAGGTCTTGTTTAAATGCTTAACTCATGTGTTGGTTTATCGAATAAATAACCCTTGTGCCATCCTTGTACCTCTGTCATTGCTAAGGTAACGCCTTAGTTACATAAATCGTTTAGCAACCTCCTTAACTTCATCATCAAATGCTAAATCCACGTAAACGTAGCAGCCTTGAAGAAGCACTTAACACTTCGATGCTTCAAAGTGCGGTCCGAAATAAATAACAGAACATGAACTAGCCTCTAGCGTTGTCTGTGCGGTTTGACAACGTTCTAACAGCACCTTGCTATCAGCGTAATCAAGGGCGGTTCATTTTCAAGCAGTGCGAATGAGTGGTTTTGTTCCAAGTCTTGTTTAAATGCTTAACCCATGTGTTGGTTTGTCGAATAAACAACCCTTGTGCCATCCGCGTTCTTGGATCAAAACACAGGTATATCCTACATTGTGAACGGTTTCCGTGTGCACTATCGAGGACAACCATTAATCATATAATTGCCCGAGTTAACTATGTTTTTCCCCTAACGTGACTGAAATACGAAGTGTCACAAACTATAAAACAACTTGAGCATAAAAGATTTTCGTCTATTAGGCAATTATGAGTAACATATCAGAAAATAAACCCACTAAAATCTTCTATAAGGAAATCGTTCTCACTACTTACGAGACATTCTGAATATGTAATCTGGTGCTACTTTTGATGATAAATGTTACCCGAACAGTGAAGTGTCTGAACCAAATAAATAGACAAGTTTGACGGTGCGTTATCATACGAGTAGGACTTCAATTTTAAACATTAGAACGATCGAAAGAAGACCACGTTTAGAACGTCCAAACATTCCATTTGAATGACATTTTGCTGATAGTTTCAGTTGTGCTTGCAAATCAAAAACCGGCCATCGTTCTCACATATCTCTGAACCTCTCCACTGTTTGTAAACGTACCAGCCATACGATCGATCGTGGAAAATCAAACTGGTATTAGAAAAAGATGGACGAAATAATGACTTAACTGGTAAATGTCTCAAGAGAACATACGAATAACATTATAATTATGTTTATTCGAGGTCCAAGTTAAATGATATTCTTGACATACAAACATGTCTTTGGAGCAGAATCTGAAAAACAGTGTTGAGACAGTACCTGATTGTCCAAGTAAGTTCGTTAATTTAACTAAAATATTGCACAAGAATATGAACGAGAGGATGCTGTTGTGTGGATCGACCTCTTGTGATTTTGATATTGTCACGGGCGTGCAGCGTTTATTTGACCGTAATGTTAAAATTTGGTCTTCAGAACTCGGAGAACAATGTTAAAATTCTATCACTCAGGGACGGTAGCCTGTTAAACATTCAACTATGCGCACGTTGTTAGTCGCAGATGATAGTACGCTGTTTGCGCGCAGTGAGTAAGAACCGCAGTGACTGACCACCGCTTTCGGGACCGCTACAGCCTAGTTTGGTTTGGACATCAATGCAGGCAAGAGGTTTCCTTACCCTCAGTGTTTTCCGAGCGAAGGTGTTATGCCCATACCTGAAATCTAAATCAGTAGCGACACTGTGATTGAGCTCTCAGATTTCTACGATTTGGGTAGCAATCGGTACATGAATCTGTCCGTGGATCACGAGCTGCGAGCTCGCACAGTGTTAGGGCGCCCACCCTGTTATCGTCCCAAGCCGCCTCCATCATGAGAAAGAAAGAAAAACGATTGACTCAGTCCTAATTAGCGGAACTGTTCAAAGCGGTCGTGATTTTTTATACCGCTAGGCTCATCTGCGACCCTAACTCTTTTTTCCGGCAACTGTCTTGGAAATGTTAGATCATTACGCGCCCCATAAATACTTTGTAATTGTCGCTTTTGTCGCACATGTTTTGGGGAGGAACAAAGCGGTTTACTTTCTGCGCGACTTTTGGGCTTGTCTTGGGAGCGAATACAGGGACAGTCGAGGTACTATTCGGGACAGAGATTTTCGTGTTAATTATTACCGAGACGAGAATTCGATTTTATAGAGAGCACCACTATACCGAGATAGAACCAGCGTATCGTTTAGGAGAGTTTGCAACATACAGTTCGGTCTAGTACTGCTTCCAAACGTTTTGAAGGACCCGACCGTAAAATCCGCCGTTGTTGAAAATGAAACTGGTTGCCTACGGGGACCGTCCACGTTGGTGTACAGTAGAGAAACCTGGACACAGTATGACAGAAATGTGCGATATAATAGCTGCTGCTACGTTTAAGGCGCATCTTGGGCATCCGACGGTCAGACATGATCCTGAACACCAAGGTACCTTGTTCAGTAGATATGGACGGGATTGAACCCACTCTGATGCTCAACCAGCATCCCTGTCTAGGATACGAAGACCGGATGCTTGAAAAGCGAATCCTGAAATATCTATTGTATAGGCAGCTGAGAACAGGTGAGCCAAACTTTGGTAGCCAGAAATTGCAAAGCAAGGACGTTAGTTAAATGTCTTTAGTACTGTAACATAGATTGTAAATTGTGGAAGGACGCAGCCTTGAACGGGACCAACTAGAATAGTGTGGTCGGTCTGAAGGGACTTTTGAAAGTCTAGTGAGCGACAGCTGTCTGGCGATGAATTTGAGCATGCGGTGCGCAAAGGCACCGTAAGCCGTGAAGATATGACCGTGTGGCTCTGTGATGAATATGCTGATCGCCTCGGACTGATAGGTCATCAACGTACTCACGTAAATAAGTTGACGCGATTATGTATTTCACATTCGTATCAACTGGTGGCCTCCTGTTCTTTTAAGAAATTTGGGTCAAGGTGGCCTGCTATCTTTTCTTCTTCTCAGCTCTGTTACTGCAGTCTACCTTGAAGAATTTAGTTGGTTTCTCAATCGAAATAAAAAAATTTACGAATCTATTCAACATATCTGCTCCCAGGTCTTAAGTACCGTTGTCTCACCTTTGTTTCTGACATGGAACACACTGGAGTGGCTCTCTATTTTTCGTGTCCAAGAGACAAGGATTTCGCAGTTCATAACAGCCTACCATGTACCCCACTAGACTAAAAAGACTTTCACTCATGCGTCTCTTGATCTTATTCTGTCGGGATGACACCGGATAGATGATGTAAGTGGACATAAAAGCAGTGCAGCGCAAGCCACCAACAATGACATTTGCACTAAGGCGCTGTGTAGCCTAGGTCAGTGCGGCAGGGAAATCCGGAAATGGATGCTGTCTAATTTAGTGAACGCTTGAACGTTAGCATTCCACTGCATACTGACCAAACAACCGATCCACCAACAGGCAAAACATCCGTCCCAGCTGGCGACATGTAGGTCGGCTTGTGTACACCTATACCGTAATATTAACTAAACATTAATGTCAGTTCGAGATTGGCTCGAAGATATCATAACAGAGTTGTTAAATTTTTTTCAAAAACAACAATCATCAAACACAAACGTACCTGTTCTGTGATGGAATCCAAAGAGGATGTGGCTTCATCGTATATAAGAATCGGTGCCTTTTTGAGCAGGGCTCGAGCGATTGCGATTCTTTGCTTCTCACCGCCGCTCAACTTTAGGCCACGTTCGCCAACCTGACAAAACGGACCAAATTTGTTTATTGCAAGATTAAACAAAGCACCCACCTAGTGACGTTCTATCAATTTCGGTGGCACTTTTTCAAGCTCAGGCACAACACGTATAAGACTGTTACTCTATCCATGTAATATGACTTGAATAGAGGTCGATTGCCTTGGTTTCCATCTTGTTACTTCCCCAGATATTTTTTTTAAATGTTTAAGTAGTACTCAAATAATAAAATCTCCATTTACCACACGGCCAACTCGTCTAAGTCACCAAAACAAAGAAGTCGTTTGTGCATGAACCCGATACATAACAGCTATCAGTCAGCGTAATCAATGAATAGTTCGTAAATAAACATGACATTCACCTGTTCAAGTGTAGACAATAAATGAAACCCGATCGACGTGCCTGTAGGGTTTTATATCTACCAAATGCACGAACATTGATATGATTGTCAACCATAGTCGCATGCTATGATTTCTTACTTTGCGTGAGAGAAGCCCCATTTACCATCTCCTGTTAACTTCAAGCGGTGATCCATTTAAACGAACTCAACATACACCAAACCGAGGTGAAAAACAATTCTAAAACAGCCAAATAGCTATTAATAATTGTCGGTATAGGCTGCACAAGAATTTTTTTTTAAATACTCTACGTGCAAATTAGAAGTCTTGCCCTAAATCAAGTGTTATTCATCACAGCCTGACAAAAAAAAAACCAGAAGGCAACACTATCAAGATATTTATGACTTCACGTCACATTTGAAAATCGCGTATAGCAGTCGTACATTTAACCTATGCCAACCAATCACATCATTGCGTATTCTAGTTGTATGTTTCATTAGATTGGAAGCGGAAGGCTGACGGTTGATGTTCGTTCGTATTGTGTACTTGTGTGAGTAACATCAATTTAGTTCAAAGAAGTGCTAGGTTAAACCATTTTTTAAAGGCTATACAACAAAATGTTCTTTGAACTGGTATGACTTGATGCTGATGGTTTTGTCCCCCATATTCTTGTCGCTTGCTGATGGATCGCTTGCTTAAGATCACATTTGCTTGATAACAAATGCCGTTATGTTTTGAGGCTCTGTAATCATAGTGTAATGAGACTGGAGTGGGGCGGTTTCCAGATTGGAGATAGTTCGGGCAATCAGTGTTTGCACACAAGCTACAGATGGAATTATAGACAAATCGGCGCTAACCAACCACAGACAGGGATTAGCTGCTGCTGAATGCGTATTTGTTTCAGACAACCGACGTGCTAGATACAACAAACGGGCCAATCAAAATGCGAGAACGCTTGCCAATGAATAGCAATCGTAAATTCTGTTGTTCCCCCAGAAAAGGTGATGTTTCTATAATGAATTAAGATTGCTTAACGCCACCCGGGCTTCCGTTCTGATTTTTCTCGATTTGGTAGCTCAGCTCGCGACACATATATCCAGCTGCGTTTACCAATTCTCTACCGCAGTGGATGGGACCAGAAATTATGAACCACTTGTGGGTGATCACCGAATAGCACAACACGAGTAAACAGTACCATATTGAGCGATGGAGATGGGATTAAAACGGCCAATAAACTAACGACACAAAGAATCACACTAGTCAAAATGATAGGGTCATTGAAAATCAGCTTGGCTCCAACAGACGATAAAGATGTTTTCAGTAGGGTGTTCTCGGCTTAGGTTCAAAGGACATCGAACGTATTTAGTTGATGATTTTTTCAGGCATAGTCAACAATCACCGTGGGTGGTTTTCCAGCTGATCCGCTGAGCTCCGAGATTGAGTATCAGAAGTTCTCGTATGATGTCTCATCATTTTAAACATCCGTCTCACCACCTATAATACCAACTGAATGTCAGTTCTAATCACCTTTGATGTCTGAGTAAACATTTTCAAGTTTCCCTTTGAGGCCCCAGTCCCAAACTTTTTTGACTGATACAGTAACCATAAGAAGCTACTAAAACTTTGTTGAGAATCAATTTAATCATCACTGTACTATAAAGCATGAAAAGTTCGTTTTGCCCAAAAGAATCAAAAATATCAAACAAAACAAACTGGAATGGCTTGTACGAAGAGTCAGATAATAATTATAGATGACAAACTCGGACCGCAATACCAAGAAAAGTGTGCGATTGTTTACACTGCTCAGCGGAACTTGTAACTTTGCCACAGAGTCAACCTAACGTGAGTTCATCATGTGAACCACGTATGACTAGAAAGTAAGTATTGCTATTTCGTGTTACGTGTTGAGAACGAGTGATTAACACGTTTGGTCTCCACCAAACAAACCTATCGCTTTGTCCATCAGCGCATACATACTGGGATTCCTATTGTGACCACAAAAGACGACCGACCTCCGAAGTTGCTTAATGCCAAACAGGTGTGCGAAAGTACACAACGTAAACACAGATGACGTTTCTCCCAAATGTTGTCAGTCATAGTCTTTTTGCTGACATGCTTCGTACAGTGCATACATATCTTTTCAATTGATCCTTCCGGTTTCTGGTCTTCCTTTTTGCGTGTGAACAATTTTTTTAAAATTTGAGACATACTATTCATTAGTAACGCTGTGCGTTCTTACTCGTAACAATGAATAAACTCTGTGTATCTTTATTGGATTGACAATCATTTTTGGGTAAGAAAATATTTCCTTCAATTATACACGTAATAAATTCCACCAGGAAACGTGAACAACATCATACTGATCGTCGGTACAAACCTGTTGGACCAATCATCGCGGTGGAACTGTTTCCAAACATATCAAATTAAGTAACGAATCAAAAAGAAAATCTCAATCAAATCACGCGCATATGTACGAATCACACCAAACATCCGATAATTACAGCAAGTAAAACAAAGTACCCGGAAGCGGGTAAATTGATGCGACTTACTTGTGTGTCGTAGCCATGAGGCATACGTTGGATTGCATGAGTTAGATCAGCCAATCGTGCAGCCTCATGAACTTCATGTTCGGTCGCGTTCAAATTCCCGTATTGTATATTATAATATATTGTGTTGTGGAACAGGACGGTGTCCTGCGGAAAAATGGAGCGTAACAGCGCAGATTAACAAACGATTCTCTTTTGAAAGAATATGTAGTAAATTTGAAATAATCGCTTCTTGATGACTAACCAAGTTTAAAATAACTCAGTATTTTGATTGGGTAATCACGACCACATAAAGGGAGAAGTAATTAGCACAAAAAGATATTTTTAAGTTGAACATCACCTATATTTGATCGCGGCTTTTGCATTCAGATAAACTTTCCGGCCAGTCTCCATAAAATAAGTACTAAACTCGAGCTTAGCTCTAACTATAGCGAGTGCTGCGGTCGGACTTAATGTGGGGACAACGGAGTAGTGGTCAACACGGTTGCCTCATGAAAGCGTGGTCTGCGTTCTAGTTCCGACAGTGGCAAGGATATGCATTACTGACGAGTTCTAACAAGAGCGAAACTCGAATTCAATGCTTCTTTTCGAAAGAGGCTAGCTGAAAAGTCTATCTGAATGCGAACGTTCCGATCAAATGTGTGAGAAAAACCTGAAATAATGGAGCTGGTATTTGAACCTTCAATATTTAAGGTACAAACAAGTAGAATCGAACTAACATTCGAGCGATCACGTTAGTGCTATGTTTAAACAGAGAGATATGGGGCCTACCTGGATCAACTCAATCACCAGTTTAACCACGATTCACCATCATCATCATCATAGACAGCAATACATCAGTGGTTCACACTGATGCTTAACTGTCACACAACCACGAAGAAAAATCAAACCTTGTATAGGAGAGAAGAAAAAAGGGGAAGGGAAGGAGATCTAATCACTAAAAATAGCTACGTCTACATTCAAACACACAACAGCAAGCCGCCTACACCTTGCAAACAAACAACCGAACTGTAAGTGAAAGTAAGGCGTCATCAGAAAGACAGTTTCCTTACGGCTTTCACTGCCCCGCGTCATTAAGTGTACTTACTTCAAAGACAACTCGGCCAAACAACGACAAAATTCATGTCACTGAGCTCGGTTAGCCGCCATCTCACCTAACGTTTCAAGCCACCGACTCTCTGAGTCGCGAGGGCTCCAGCCCGGGAGACGAACCCGATCTACAGCAGCCAACACCTTCGTGAACGATTTCCTTTCTTGTCCACGTTACGTCAATCGACGGCAGCGTCAGCAAACTGTGCTCGGTGTGGCAAGAGATTAGCTGGCATCCTTAGTACATGACCTAACCACCTAAGTCTGTGCAAGTGTAGAGACTGAACGAAAGAACTCGTTTGATAATCAATGCCAAACACCCGCTTCCTAACCTCCTCGTTGCTCACTGGTTGGTGCCACCCGATACGAGCGACTGAACGCAGACATCGGTGGTCGAATACTTGGAGGCGGTTCACGTCCTCTACTCTGATCGGCCATGTTTCACTGCCGTAAAGTCATACAGCCCTCACTGTTGTCTGATATACGCGACCCTTAAGCTTCAGAGAGATACCTTCCTGTCGCCATAAGTGCCTCAGATTAGTAAACACCGCCCTAGCCTTAGAAATACGCGCCTCTATTTCATTCTCTACACCTCCGCCGCGGCCGCTGATGCAGCTTCCCAGGTATACAAACCGGTCAACAACTTCCATGACTTTATTATCTAACATTAAACCTACGTGATCACAGCAATCTTGCACAAGTACTTTGCATTTTGAGGCTGCAAAGCGCATTCCGAAGTACCTAACAGAACGCGAAATGGCATTCAGCGTTGCTTGTGCTGCTTGAAAGTTGTCAAACAGCAACACTTTATCGTCAGCATAATCAAGATCAGTCAGCCTTCCACCAGGTAAAAGGTCCACACCAGCATCATTTGAGTTCCGGAGACAATCCTCCATTATTTCAGCCATAACGAAAATGAACAAAAACGGTTAAAGGGGACAACCTTGACGAACGCCGCTCCTGGTGCTGAAACTGTCAAACAGCTCATCTTAAACCATAACCTGAGCCGAAGTATGTTCACAGACTAAGTCGGTACACCCCTGCGTTTAAGCGACTCTAAAAGTGTAGATCGATCCACCGAATCGAACGCACCTTTACAGTCGAGAAATATGGCAATTGTTGGCCGACGGTACACATGACGTTGCTCCAAAATTTGACGAAGGGTAAAGCTGTGATCTATACAGCCCCGGCCAGAACGAAACCCTGCCTGTTCTTCTCTGATGTTTAACTCCCGAACTGCAGTGAGTCGACGAAGTATAATGAATGTCAGAACCACAGAAATGACTCGGGTCAAACTAATTCCTCTATGGTTTTCGCAAGAGCTCCTGGAACCTTTTTTGAACATAGGAACTATTATCGCGTGACCCCCGCACGGAAGGATGATCTCCGTCATCCACACAAGTTGAAACAGCTGAGTCAAGGCCTCAACTAACACCTCCCCAACTTCTTTAAAAGTGCCGGCACAAGATCGTCTGGACCAGCAGCCTTATTATGATTGAGAGCCGAGATGCGATTGCGAACCTCAGTCTCAGTGGGTGGTTCGAAATCTACCGACCAGGGCGTTACATCAGAAGGTTGTGGAGGCAGCACGGTAGGAGCAGGAGGCCAGCTAAATTGACCCTCAAAGTGTTCCGCCCAACGTTCCAACCTTCTGGACTTATTATAAATTAGTGTGCCATCTGCCTCGCTGATACCTTCACTGACAGACGGTCGCCTGGGCCCAGTAGCACGGATGAGCTTGAATAGTTTCCCGGTGTTCCCTGAAGCAAAGGCGATTTCCGTTTCCTTAACTTTTCCCACCAACTAAGCCTCACTGTCAACCTTTAGACCACATTTCAGCCTCCTACGGATATCTCTTCTAGACTTTTTATGTGAACTACCAGGAGGAATCTTCCGCCTAGCTTCTAACAACTCCAGAGATTTCTCTGAAAACCAACGTTTGTGAAACTTATGTACCCCTGTGCCGCATGCTATAGTACCTGCTTTCTGAATAGCCTGTGAGATTTGTGTCCAGCAGCTATTAGGATCTTCGGAGTGAGTACAACTAGGGCAGTATTCTACGCTGGTTTCGTGCTTATGCTTTACCGATGGTAAGGCCAGTTTCTCAACAGCCAGTCGTTGCTGTCGATGGGGTCGTTGACCGGCAAAAGTAAGAACAAAACGACAACATACCAATGCATGATCTGAGTCCAAGTACGTGCTCCAATAAGAACGACAGTCTTGATTGGAACCACGCCACCTGTAACTAACAGTTATGTGGTCTATCTGAGAACAGGCCTGATTCGGAGAAGGCGGGCGCCAAGTATAGCAATGACGTGAACGATGCCTAAAACTAGTGCTGGCTAAAAATAGCTGATACTCAGTGCACAGCTGTAACAATCGCCCACGATTATCTGACCGATGTGACACTATCCCAAACCTGCCACCTAAACGAGATTCGGTTTCACCAAGGCGACCGACCTGAGCATTCATATCCCCAGAACAACTGTATCAGAGCCACGTGTCGACCGAAGGAGAGCGGCCAGATCTGAGTAAAACGCGTCTTTGACGCCGACGTCACTACAGTCAGTAGGAGCGTAAACAGACACAATGAATAAATTCCTGAGTCTTGCGTCTAGAGCTAGCCTTAATAGAACCTGCCAAGTGGACGGCACAAAGTCTACAGTTAACAGGAATCCAATCTATCAATGAGGCTGCGGCTGTCGAGCTAAGGACTATAACTACTCCAGCTTGACCTGTAACAGCGGCTGTGGAGTCACCCGAAGTGTATAACCAGTATCGGGTAGACAATGCGGGTGCTGTTAGTTCCATACGCTGACTACTGTCCTGGATTCTAGTTTCCGAGATACAGCAGACATCGATATGCAACGAGTCTAACGTTAGTACAAGAGCGGCCTGTTGACCTATCTGTTTTAAAGTGCGAACGTTGAAGGCACCTATATTAATTCGCATTCTAGGTCTAAGCAAGGGACGAGGGAGGCCTGAAGCTGAATGGCAAGAGACGGAACTTACCGGCTCATTGTTACCACGATTAGCTACATCTGTTGTGGGACTTGTGGAGTAACTATCAAAAATGGGGGTCAGGAGAGGCCTGAGAACGAAAGTCGATAGGACTGTGAGAGAGGGGTCAGCAGTAGCATGGTTTCGCCTATCTACCCTGTTGTATGCAGCAGATTGGGCGACCCGGTTTATACGGCGAGACGGCCGATGCCGTATGGAATTACTTGTGTTGTGACTATTCACGGTTGTGTGTAGGCTGAGATACTGCCAGGGCACCCAGACCTAGACAGGAGAACGATTAGGGTTCTCAACCAAAGCCTTTGGCTCAAAAGCCGATACCGCAAAACAGCGGGTGAGTGGCAGTGTACCAGAACTGGTAAATTTTTTGGAAAAAGGTGCCAACCTTCTTCCAACCTCCAACCTGGAGACTGGTTTGTCAGACCTCTACCTACTGACCTGCCTGGCATGAGTGACTCTATCAGTGTGGTGGCCACACCGTCCAGTTTAGCCCAATAGGTCGTTGAAATGCGCAAGCCGTCATACCGCATCAAGGTCTAGTCTCGTTGTGACAGCCATCTACGATTGCCTGCTTCAAAAACAACCAGGTAGTGTGGTTTGGTTTCAGACGTCATGAAGAGGAGTATGCGGTCTGGTATGGAAATATGTACGTATCTGGTGAATGGGCAAACAGAAAGGAACGACGGTGAATACTGCGAGCATTACCAAGTGTTAATGTGTGTGCGTGGTGTACAAGAAAAACAAATGCTCCAGAAGACCTGTAGAACAGCTAGCAAACTGTAAATGAAAGCAATAATTTTTGAAGAACGTGTTCACCGTGTTTGTCAGTTCGATATGGAAAAGCACTATGAGCTGGTGGAGAAGAATTTAGAGTTGAAAAGGAGGACTGTATGACTAGAAACAAGCGTGGCAAAATCGAGTTAGAAGAGCAGAGGGAAAGACAGGACGCAAATACATGGGGACAAAGAATGAATGATTTGAAGGCCAACATACAATAACCGGTCCGTCATCTATGTAATAAAACACAAGTGAATTCAAATCGATACAAAGACGATTAACTGTAAGAAAGTTACCCTCTTACAACTCCATACAAAAAACCAAACACTCATTTACGTTAATCATGTACCAGATTCCATATACTCCACCTTCCCAATTCCTTTTCAACTAGTAAATATAAAAAGTACAGACGATGCAGTACAGGTTTGACTGATACATTTTCTTCTCCCTTCCCAATGTAATAGATGTATTCCTACCAATTGCAGCATAATTACTTCACCGATCTGACTGGGTTATATTTCCATGACCTGATGCAACGTCTTCGTGGAAATTCTTTCCCGAATTAACTAAACTGGATGTACGCTTAGCCCCAGTCATGATGGTATTTGATCAAGATTATTTACTGCAGAACCATCACGAGTTGACCACGGCAGTCTTTCGACTTTGATGGATGTGGGAGCATATATTCCCGTAGAACCCAGTCAAATCAATTTGTACATCAAGCTGTCGTTTATACAGGAAAATTTAAAATATACACATAAACGACGTGAGGTATCTAGTCGCCGATAGTTCAGCGGTAATGACTAGCAAGTACGAACGAAAACACTGCAGGATCCAGTTCGGTTGTAAACTATTCCCGACTGTGTTTGGGCAGCTTGACGTTATTTAACCTACACATGGTCTTGCATGTCAGATGACAACGAACAGTTCGTCACGTAAAAACCAAAAACTTCGATCCATTCGTTCCATTTTAACCACTCGTACGGCACACATAATAAGGCCTTTACGCCACGTGCATAGACTTCACCTTTAGCTTACAGCTGCCCGTAACAGCAGTACTCAGAGAGGCAAATATGTGCAATTAACAAACAAGCCACCGAAGAGAGCTAGGCAAGAATGCAAACACAATCATCAACATTCAATATGATTCGCCCGATCAGGTCATCGAGTGCACATAAAAATGCCCCCCCCACACACACACACACGGTTGCACCCTACAACATGTACACAATGCATGTTCATTAAGCTGAAATCATGCCTCGGTTAGCCATCACGATAAATTAATGTTGACGAGCCAACATGGAGTAGAAGTTGGAAAACGTGTACAACGTGTTCGTACAGCATGTCAGTAGAAGTAGTTGACCGGAAATGACCACTAGCAGAGAACAAAAGCGCATTCTGAGAACAATAAGATTGAATCCCTTTGTTTTCGGTCATACTCTACGTAAGCCTAACAATTCGTTCACATCCTTGAGCACACTGTGACATGTAAGGGGTAGGGGAATTATGTCTAGATGTCCCAAACGAACAGTTATTGAGAAGTAAAGACACGGATAAGCAACAATGAGGTAGGCGATGAGGTGCTGTACGTACAGCGGTGTTATTACAATCAAACAATATGGACAAAAGAACCAAAATTCATTTTGCATCATCCTGAGTAAAAATTGTGTGCAACATGGGAGGTCAGGCATCGGTGGTGCAGTTTATTCACACACTCTTCGCAGCAGTCTGATCTTATAGGGAATGCACCACTCTATGTGAACATGATGAGTTGACCATGCCAGTCCGAATAAGCGTTGACGCAAATCTCGATGACCGATCAGTTACCTTCTATATTCGTGTTTTCCTCTAGGGTAGTTGACGGGCTCTATTTGTAGTGCACATGTTAACGGTTTCTCCATGACAACTGTCCCAAACACCAGCACTGTTAGTTCGTATTTCGCAGAGAAGGAGCGAGAACAAACGCTGTTTCAAAATCTGGCCAAAACGGCCTGTGGGTGCCTGCATGTACGTTGTACGAGTATTTACGAGAAAGGTTGGTGTTCAAGGTTGTCTTTCGTAATCTGTTCCACATGCTGCAAAAAATCACTGGATATTGTAAGAAAGGTGAACAGTGAACGAGTGTCAGGAAAGAACCCAATTCCCCAGAAATACCGTTTTCATTTGTCTTTGGAAAGGCTTATCTTATTCTGTTCGAAATGACCTCCATAGTCGGCACGGTCATGTACCACTTCGCTCTTCACGAGCGTTCTTACCATTTGTGCTAATTTCTTGCAACCAGCCTACATGCTCGTCCTTTAGTTGGGGCATCACTGTACCGTCTGGATCTGTGGCTGGTCCATTTCTGTCCTTGTTTTCTGATTGGTCACAAACCCTTCAAATACGGTCGAGTTTGTGCCCATCTTGTTTTCCGAATGAGTGACATAAAGAGTATTCTGGTCCGAGGCCAGTCCTTTCTCTGTGCCCATGTGTTAGCCTCAGGCGATTGGGTTGATCGGAAAGATACGAATTAATCGTGCACACTCCTTAGTGCGTTCTTCATTACCCTTGACCGTCGTTCCGTTATCCGTCGTTTCATTAACCAGTATTCTGTAGTCTGTTTACGCGAACGTAGGCTGTAGATTCAGTCACAACTTATTGGCGAATGGGTCTGGTGATTTCCAATTATGGCTGACGAATCTGTTGATTTAAAACGTTTTCTCGCGCAGTAGCTCATGCTTATCGAGGTCTCATCGGCGTCGACCGGTGGGAAGCAATTAGTTGACGCTGTCGCAAGCGGCATCACCGAGTTTATTACGATACCCAGGCTGGCCTGACGTTGGATGCTAGGTTCAGACGGTACGAGGACCTGTTCAGTGTCGAATTCGGTACACAGGATAAAAAGTGGAAGGTCCGTCTCCCCCTAAGCAAACTCGGTACTGCTGAGCACGAGAAATATGTCAACTTCATTCTTACAAAGAGCTCACGCGACAACTCCTTCGAGGAAACGGTTGAAACGTTGTGGTCCATCTTCGGTGATCAGTCTTCCTTGTTCAACACAAGGGTACCGGAACCTGAAACTGGTCAAGTTAGATGACGAAGACGACTACGTCACCTATGCCAGTGTGGTCAATCGCGAGTGTCAACGTTTCAAGCTTGATTTGCTTATCGAGAATCAATTCAAATGTCCGGTGTTCGTCTGCGGTCTCCACTCTCCGAAAAACGGAAACACCTGTCCAGTTACAACAAAAGGTACACGCAGGTCACACACACACAGAGCGACGGATTCATCATCATCATCATTATAGACAGCAATACATCAGTGGTTCACACTGATGCTTAACTGTCACACAACCACGAAGAAAAAGCAACAAGCCGTTTAGGAAGAGAAAAGAAAAAAGGGGAAGGGAAGGAGATCTAATCACTAAAAATAGCTACGTCTACATTCAAACATACAACAGCAAGGCGCCTACACCTTGCAAACAAACAACCGAGCTGTAAGTGAAAGTAAAACGTCATCAGCAAGACAGTCTCCTTACGGCTTTCACTGCCCCGCGTCATTAAGTGCACTCACTTCACAGAC
>JTDE01021739.1:23568-34945 GCA_014338405.1 Paragonimus skrjabini miyazakii | reverse complement strand
ACATCTTCGTAACAATAAAACCTAGAATGGGAAAGAAACCGTAAGAAGATGGTTGGAATCGCAAACACGTCAAGCTTTTTTATACAGATATACACAGCAATCTCTACAAGAGATTTTGCGTCAAACTGCTTCGCTAGTGTTACTACAGAACTGTCCATAACAGAACACAGTGCATGTGAGTCGACTGAAGATAAACTGGATTCGACAGAGTGAATAATCCTGTTGGAAGAGTATCAGCAAACGGAACGATAAAAACTTACGTCGAAGGAACATTTACCAGAAGTGATCGGTGAACAATCAGCATCAGATAGAGTAGGAGAACGGCAAAAACAGATGGAACGATGCCCTTTATTACAAAAGTGACACGCACAGTGTACGACAGAGGATCTGCGATGAGTGCTTCAACAACGATACCGTACAGCAGTGTGGCTGGAGTTATTCATACGGATACGATCAATTTTAGGAAAAGTCATGTAGAAAATTTGTTACCGTGAGTCCGATCCAGCTCACGCAATATGACAAGCACGTCCCCAGGTTAATTTAGGAACATCCTCCGTCAGGAAGGCCCCACCAATCTTTTGGTCGTGTATCCCAGTAATTATTTGGAAAGCTACATCAGCGCTTAAAGAAGACTCAAAGTTGAGCGCAATTATTCATACACTAAAACTCATACACATACAATCAGTTATTTACTTGACGATCGTCTAAGCGGTGAAGAGTTGTAACGATCTAAAGAAACACGTTCACTCAGAGATCTTGACACCTGTCCAACAGAGTTGACGTAATTTTCAAATGTCTCTTTATCTTGAGATTGAGGACACCAAAAAAAATCAATGCATTGGATATGTCTGACACGGAAGCAGTATAGTGTTACGTTCATCGTTCAATGGTAAAGCTAGCCCAAAGACAGTCCGTATGTTCAGATAAATAGCAAAATAATCTTCGGAAAAGTCCAAATGATCGCATGGTTTCAAAGCCATGTTCTTCTCAAAATGAGTCAGCAGTACGCGAATAACTTGCGGACTGGAAATGGGTCGTCTGGTTTCTGGGTATCGCTAATACTCCTGAGGATCAAGATTTCAACAGTTCATAAACTCGACAATTAACACTTTACCAGTTAGAATATGCCATCGTAACAGAATATCCTGAGATAGTTCATCATTTAGCGTTGCACGAACGGAGGAAAAACCGTGCCATTGAGTGATTACAGTTCCGAAAACCGTTCGGCATTTCTCACCGGTTGTATTTTTTTTCGAGGAGGCGTCTTTTGACAGGATGTACGACTGCATTGGTAGTGCAGTGTTAGCTACACTACGTTACACAATGTGACATGGTAGATGTCTCGCATGCACGTATCATTGCAAAATATTTGCGGCCATAGCGGCACCATTTGATTTCGGTACACGGAGATATGTGTCAAGATCTTCTCCGTAAAACAGTTCCGTCGTTGCTTACTCTTTGCAATACTTTGATCTTCTATTCTCATAATAACAGTAATACTTGTTTACTGATGAGTAGTAGGGGATTTTGGTTTTCATATAGATTGAACGTCACCCACAATTGATCGCAGCTGCCGCATTCCCATAGACATTCCAGTCGGCCCCTTTCGAAAACAACCACTAGACTCGAGTTTCGCTCTCATTAGAACTCGTCAGTTGTGGATATCCTTGCCAGTGCCGGAACTAGAACACCGGCCACACTTTCATGAGACAACCGTGTTTACCACTGCACCATTGACCTCACATTAGGTACGACCGAAGTATCATATGTGAACGCTCAACCACTTCCGATTGTGAGTAATGATCTGGTTGCCCGATCGCCTCGAGTAATACTTGATGATGATCTACTATCAATAGATGGTCAAGAACATTCAATGTACTCATATCTTACAAAGATAGAACGACATCACAAAGTTCGCGCAATCTGACTCCAAGACTAAACCGCTAGACAAAAGTAATCCGCATTTTCTCCCATCTGGCCAATTTCAGTCATCTGAACCTCTGACCGTTGGCTTATACCCAACTCGAGTTGAACCCTATAAGCCTGAACATCACTCATCACACGTGCGTGTATGAACGCAGACTCAGATTGCTCCACATAACCGATCGCACATACGGTCTGTTTTTTGTGCGGGTGAGCGATGCCCGTAAATTGGAAACGGATGAATCAGGTGCATCACATTATAAGAGAAAGAGCAATGAAAAACGTTAAGCGTTTAGTCTGTATGGTAGAGGATGCACATACGGTGACTGGATGATTGACCAGTAGTCACCCACGGTTACGTAAACGAACGGGATCGATAAAGAAACTGCAACAAACTGCGTCAAATTGATTACCAAGCCGGCATTTACGATAACGAAAGACAATGTGGGCCTAAAAGGACTGTAACTTAATGGCATGATGAACTGTCGGGATTTTGTATTCACAGTCTCGGACAGATATGTACACATGTGGAGAAAAACAGACAAACGGAAAATGGACACAGGATGTGCACCATGCATACGAGTGTATATTGCACAGTAACTCAAATCCAGTGCAGCTATCCTCGTTTCCAGGACTGCAGACCAAGCAAAAATCGACGCGCATTGGTCAGACGGCAATCACAGCAGTAAACGGTGCAGACTAGCCAGATTCGGTAACGTAACTGACAAACCAAATCAAATCACTAAAGCCTTTTACGTGCTTCAAGAGGTGAACTTTCAAATGTTTACATACACCAAGAAAATAAAATATAGTTAACTCACTGAACATGATACAAAATACAATAACAATACAGTAATAACAACAACTAACACTTGTGGAAAACACAGTAGGCAGTTTCAACCAATTCTAACTACCATAAATTCAGTTTAGCACATAGCACAAAATCAAACAGAGTTTGTGTAGAACGTTAGTTAAGCAGACAACAACAGAGCAAAAGAAAAAACAGATTCCTACAAATAAGTATTTATGCTTGGGTCTCAATACAAATTTAAAAACACATTCAGGAAAGTCTAAATCAAAAGACAAACTGATGAGAAACAGTATAACAAACGAATCGTTGATGCCAGATTCCGTTACAACATAACAGGCATTGTAAGAATTTAACAAAATGTAAACATGCTTTTGACATGAAGCCAAATGAGAACAGAAAGCGAGCAATAAATCCATTGTGGAAGTACACACGTGCTGACATTGATCGATTGAGTGATGAGTAAGAGAGAGAGACTTTAAATGCTTGGCATAAAAATATAGCATTTCGACCTTAATCGAAATACTTTCAAGTGACTGTCATATTGCTACTTAAGGAAACCCTCAAATACATAACAGAGAGAAGTTGAAATATAGGGTTACTGTATGCATGAAAAAATGATCCGTTATTAGAAAGTTGTACATAGTGATTACTCTTCGTACGCGAAACTTACATATCGATAACATACAGACAGACAAACTGTTCAATGGGGTGAGTGAATCAAATCGTGTAGAGTATCTAAGGCTCAACATCACATCATTTAGATATTTGGATAAAGTCGCGTGATCACGACACCGTATAAAGCGTGCACAAGAATGGAAGAGATTATGCCTTGCATAACACCGGAGTCAGTAATGACGACAAATGATAGCCAACCTGAATAAATTGATAACGAGTGCTAAACAAATCAATGGTCAAAGATTGAGTGCTCAAGTTTGCTGAGAACTTTAAGTAGTCAGTTGTCCGTTCAATTAAATGTATTGGTGCAATCTAGGAAACATACACGAACAGCGTTGGATGTTCCATCAAGCGATAGCACAATCTAGTTGAAGTAGATCGGCAACGGCGCCTACAGTTGAGCGTGAACAACGGCAGGCAATTTGATTGCAATGTGATTTACACTCAAGCTTTCATTCGAACGAGGAGTAATTTACCAAAAAATGTCACCGTTATGGAATCGGGCAAAATTTTTTATCGCCTTTTTAGGGATTCGTGTGTTCTGTGCTGTTCTTCAGCGGATAGCCAATGCGCGGTGTATAAAATAATGAACAAAACACTTAGCACATTCGTTAAAAACGATTGGTGATTTCGGCAATATAAAAGCCTATTACTGGAGGAGAATGCCTTGGCATGAGGATATACCAAAAGATGTACTCACAGTTTGGGATGCTGTGTCCAAGCTGAAGGTCATATAACACAGATAATTGGAGTCTAATGAGAGAATGGTGTAGGTTTCGGAGTTCGGACAATTTCCCCTAGTTATATGATCAGTGTCAAACGGCAGAAGAGTTCTCAAGACCTTACATTTTCAGACATTTATAGAATACTATCCAGAAGTATAAACCTAGATTAGTGTTATTTGAATAACAATGAAAAGATAACGAAGAAGCGAAGAGCATAAACTCCAGACGATTCCACGCAATTACCTTATCAGACTTAGTGTGACGATCGACCTTCGAGTGGGTACGTCACTCTTCTGAATGGCAAAAGAAAGATTTAACTACTCATTAGTGTCAATATAGTCGAAAAGTGATATTTGTGCGAATTCGAAATCGACGATGGCAGCAGCATACGTTAAGGCACATCTGGGCGGAGTATGATCTCTGAGAGTATAGGCACTTTGATGTTGAATGTGTGAGTATAAACATGATTAGTTTCACAGGCTAGAGCTGGTTATCTTTTCATGGTTGTATAACGGTTAACCAACAGCACGAACAGTCGTCTGGTGGTGGAATATCTCGACGCGGTCGTAGAAAACGGCCCAAGTTAACAGTGGATAAATTGCGGACAACACGAGCGCCGGATGAGCCATTACTGTACAACGAGGAATGGCTGACGGAAAACCCATCAACAGAAAGCGTCGGTCACACACATACAAGGCAGAAGTGCACATGACGTGCGAGTGGAAACCGGGGGGTGTTGTGGACCGGAATTCTGATTCACAAACGCAAGCGCGCGCTTAGCATGGCAACCAAGGATTTGAACAATAAACATTGTCAAGTTGAATATCACCCACAATTGATCGCAGCTGTCGCATTCCCACAGACTTTCCAGTCGGCCCCTTTCGAAAACAACCACTAGACTCGAGTTTCGCTCTCATTAGAATTCGTCAGTAATGAATATCCTTGCCACTGCCGGGACTAGAACACCGGCCACACTTTCATGAGGTAACCGTGTTTACCGCTGCACTACCGACCTTACATTAGACACGACCAAATTATCACATGTGAATGTTCAACCACTTTCGTTTATGAGTAATGATCATCAGTAATAAAGACTGTGCTTTATTGGTCGGTTTTTCGCTACATTATTACACGTAAAATTATGACAACGCCAATGCAACATGATCAACATTCATGATAATGACACCTGTCAGTTACCTTGACTTTCGGTTCCAATTCCATCAAGGAGAACATAGTCGACATATCCACAAGTGACTGTCGAACTTCACGGTACATAGTGCCCAGAAAATTCAACGGAACGGACAACTGGAATAGTAACCCATTGACCAGAACCAGATCACCGACAGTCAAACTTTTGGCCATTTCTTCAATCGCTGTGCCGCCACCACCGACAGCTGCTACTGTTGCTCCCACCGTAGCCGGATCCGGAGGTAAACCAATAGCCACATGGCTGGCTACCACAACCATTGCAGCTGCCAGACCAGCAGAAAATATGGCTGCTTGACCGAAATTTAACACGGCCAAACTGGTTGTTGTCTTGATGCTTGCGCGTTCGTATTCCGCCTGTAGACGATCGTAGATCCCGGCTTCATGATTTTCATTGTTAAAGTACTAAAAAGAAAATATAGTGATTAAAAAAAAGTGACGTGAATAAATTTAGCAAAGCGTAGATCATAATAATAACCAGAGCACAAAAGTGACCACAGTCCACACAAGTAAAGCAACTTCGTCACGTTGAGCAAAACATTTGAGCTTGCCACCGTAGAGCGAGAATGAAATCGCTCTCAATGATGGGGCACAACGATATATAGCTATATAGCGAGTCATAACATTCTGCTTGCAAACCGATGAAAATGAGTTGCTTAAATTGGGAACCATTAGCATCGATGTGCGGGAAGTAACTGAAAATTTCGCACATTAATCACCATCCACTACATCCATAGCAAAACAGATTGTGACCCATCTAAAACCGTTATCTCCGAGGTAATCTCCTGAAGTAGTGGCGTCAAATGGGTCGTTTGCCTTGTACCCGACACTCAGTCGGCATCAGTGTGCTCAATAAGTAACAGTTTACCAGAGTCTACCAGTACCAATGTTGGCAACTGATAATTCCAGGCACAAGCTCGACACACACGGTTAGAAAACCAAGCCGAGTCTTCACATAACCTAATCATCATTCATTTCAGCTGAGTAAAACTGCGGTTAACCGTTCACAATTGTCCGAAGTCAGCTGTTTCTTTTGCATAATGTATTCTATGTATGCATGATAGACTGCGGTTGGACATATTTTCTGCTACTCAATAATCACGCCGTCAATCTCCACTTCGCGAAAAAATAAACCAAAATCGTAGTGCTCTACGTTTATTGTTCCTTATGAACTTAACAACACGGAATTAGGGAACATGAACATTATCGGATTCTTCCAAACGGTACTTTTTTGTTGTGAATTCCGTAAGCATTGTTCGGGAGGAGAAGCTGTAAACCACACACACTAATGACCCTAAGAGGTCAAACAGGAAGCGTGTTCGTAAAATCAATAACCGAGTGGATAAGACAGCATAGCCCATCAGTCGAAAGTTGTTAGTTCAATTTTCAGCCCAACTGTTTATCTCACACGATGAAGATATCGAAACAAAACCGGTCAGGTAGCGGACTGTGCAGTGGTAGCACAGCGGAGTATATAAATTCACTAAGTTTACCACCAAAGTAGAAAAAAAACATGTTACCCCTTCTAGATGTTATGTTGCTTCGGGAAAGGAATAAACAGTTAAATGGTCAATTTACAGAAAAAATACACGGACAGTCGGTACATGCATCTTCACTGTTTTTTACCACTAAAATACGGGGTTTGGTTTGTCGCCTATCAAGCAGATCGCAAAGGATTAGCATGCTGAATACCTCGAACGACAAAATTCCGTTAACTCGAGACATGCTTAGCCTAAACTGATTTCCCAAGAGATATCAACATAGAAGAAAACAGTCGAAAATAAGGTGAGAAATCGCCTATAAAATGAATAAAAGCCCATTTGTACCACTCTGTTATACAGGGACGAAGTTACACCAAGAGAATCAGTCGGAAAACTTGGAATGCTTTTGAAGGCGCCCATCGTGCAGTACGCATTATCCTAACAATCAATAACAACCCGGTATTGGTGTCACACCTCGAGATTAGTTTCCCTGGGTTTCCCTTGTCATTGTGTTTATTCCTAATTCCGTTGCTTCCAAGCGGACCGCAGAGCGGCTACTCAAAGTGATTTATGAGTGACTTTCGAAATGGTTATGTAACAGTTCGAGTAAGTCAATTTCCAGTGCGATTAGATACAGCTTGACTGGCGCAAAGCATCAGGTGAAGCCGGACGAAGAAGTCAAAATCACTCATAGGATTTACTAGGCCCACTCCAGAGTAACTAGAGTACGGCTGATATTAACAACAGACTATTGGTATTAGAACCTACAACTAATAACTATGTGTGTGAAACAATTCGTCCAGATGCTTAACCTCTCTTGGCCAACCACTTTCAAGTCACCTAGAGCATGCACATGAAATGCTGAACAGCTTGTTACCATCGTGATTGGATCACATCCCGTGAACAATACTGCTGAACATGTTGTCTGCTCGTTAGATGGTCAGTGAACATGACTTAAGATTACAATAGTGCAGCAGAATAGATAGCCAGCTTGGCTGCAATGGTCCAATATCGCTCATTTGAGGAAGTTTCATTCAGTCGGTCGATGGCGTAAGTAAGAGTGTAAGAATGGCAGAGATTTTAGTTGTGGTGACTAGTGAAAACAAAGTTTGGAGTCTGTGCCGGAGCAGTAGACAACAGGAAAACCAATAACGTTTCTATTACTGCGGCTTCTGTAAACAAGCTCTGGTCTATGTGGTCCAAATCTACACTCTTAAGGAACCTAGATGGTGACCATTTTAATGTGATTTGTTACAACTTTAACGACCTGATAATTCTGTGACTGTCTTAACTCAACTGAGACAACGATAGACTATTGCTCGAGTTTATTTACCATCCAACGTGTTGTTCACCTGTGACCGACTTATTCAGGAAATTGAGTATGGTTGTAAGGACAATCATCGATCACATTAATAGCAACTGTCTATCAGGTTTACACAGGCCGTATCTGTTGGCAGATTGAAAGTTATTCAGAAAAGCTAGACACACAAAGTGATGTTTCAAATACTTGCCTAGAAAACAAATAAATGCTAAGGACGGTCAGCCCGTTTGTTGTGACACTCCGAATAAATACACCTGCGGCTGGTTGAGTTTCTGTCCAGTAGACAACCAAACTACAAAGGCTGTACGAATGCCCGATCAGGTGATATCAGGTGTATAGGAGGGGCAATGAACAGGCACATAGAGAGCTGAATGAGATAAGACGAATACTGAATAGGCTCGGATAATGTGGTCGTTGTGAACGGCCGCGCATTTAGGGTTGGCAACTACATAACTTGGTCAACTCGCGACTTGTTGAACCCCAGTCCGGGTGCGGACGCAAGGGAGAAATCTGCGAGCTGCATATTGACCAACATCGACCCGACGGCCTAAATCCACTTCTTGCAAAGTGATCCTTTGAAAAACGGAGGCAGACGAAGTGAACTATCGACAAATTTATGGTACCTGAGTAAACAGAAGCTGACGAGCTCTATGTTCATCGATCGCACAGATTACTAGCTCGCAATATCAAGGGGGAGGATAGGAATTTTGTCAGGAGATTCTTCTCAAAATATTTCAGGCGTTACATGTCTGCATTTGACCTACTGCACATCCATTTCGTTCTCAACCTTTACGAATCTCCTGCTTGAAAAACTTAACAGCACATGATGAGCGCCTTTTGATTTCTATAATAAACACAGTCTACCCAACCTAGATCAATTCGGCGGTATTTACGTTGTCATCAGTCACGTTGTACTCAGTAGGTACTCACTGCAGATGCGTTAGTGTCAAACGGCTCAACAAAAGGAGATGGCAAACTTGCAGATCTGAATCGCGATGTGAATACTTAAGTGCAGCTGGAATTGTTTTAATGCAAGCTGTTTTAGTATGGATTCGTAGAGTCAACATGTCTACACAAAAACCTTATAACAAAACCATAGTTTTTTAAATGCTGCAGTGCGTCGCAGAGTGTGTACTTTTCACATGAAAACTAAGTGAGATGATAACATTTTATAATCGTGAAAAATTACTCGAAACATTCGTTTATTTTTAACGGGTTCTAACAGCATTAAGACCAGACTACATCCCTCTCAACATGAACGCTCCTTGTTTCATTGGTTAATCACTACCCAGTGTCCTACTGTAGGTTCATACTGTTGGTTCACTTATACACAAGGAACCTCTTGTTGTTTTAAAGTGGCGCCAAGTTATTCCGACGAGAAAAAACAGCCAGCCACGCCGACTTGTGTCCCACTGCAATAGACAGGGCTAGACGGACCTGATGTGACGACAGACATCAAACACACTACTTCATCTTTTTCGATCGCCTTATTTGACGGTTCGTGCCAATTGTCAAACTGATCCGGGTCCCGCAGTTCATCTGCAAGCCTACCTAAATGTATCAACACGTTGCATTTACTTATGAGGCGTGATCGGGGTAAGAAAAAAACGCCTCTCAAGAGAAATAACATGACGCAACCGTCTCTTATTTATTATGTTGCCATTGAAGTCGTATTCTCGTGCCCGACTCCTAAAGCCTTTCGCCGTCGCACGCCATTTATTCAACCAATGTATCCATGCCTGTGCTCCCACAATGGACATACTGTTCACGTTATTTTCCATGGTTTGTTACTTGAGGGTTTTAAACTTTTATTGAAGCTCTGTAGTGGAATTTCCCATCAACATGACTGTAAACACGTGAAACATTTGTAGTTAAAATGCAGTTAAATGCATTTCTATAATTGCAACTAGATTCGGATGTAAGCACTTACTGGCAAGCAATCGATCTTATCAATGTTCCACTAATCCTTACTTAGCTCGACTTCTACATAAATATATATCCCGTGAATTAGTTGTGAGACGGAATCAACGGTTTGATTTCCAAACCTGATTCACAAATAGTATCGTTTCGACATGTGATGCTCTACAGACAACACAAAACGCCTACGACAACCCAGTGATGTCAGTCAATCAGTTCAATGCGTACTTCGTTTTTATAAGGCGAAAGACAATATGGTCTAAGATTAGCAGGAGTATGTTTCTGCGCTTAGTATCGATGGTCACTCGTCATAAATAGTTGAGATGTATAACATTCCTTGGTGATTATGTCAGATTCGAACGTCTGTCTAAGTACACCGGTTATTGACTAGTCGACAGCCTTTGCCAACCTCTAACACTTATGGAGCCAACATCACACAAGGAAATCAGTAAACAGCAGAGTATGCATAGTTTTGTCGAGTGTGGTTCCTCTGTGCAACTGGAAAATTCATTCCATCTTTATTCACGTTCTATGACCGTCTTGTTCGTTCACCTACGTCTTCACACAAGTGTATCAATACAGTACAAGCATCACATAACGAATTGAGGAGTTGCCAAAATAAACAATTACAGCACGCTGATAGACATTGTGGTCTCATTTTGCAGAGTTCGGTACTTTTGGCGTTTTCCCAGTTACAATCTAACGCCTGGAGCACATTCTGAACAATCTTCGCCAGAGTGTGGGTGGTAGCCACCTGGTAAGAACATGGTATGTATTGGCTGAAGGAAGAGGATGACAAAAAGCACTGGTTCTGTAAGATGTTACCAGCTTCCTGAAATGTTGCTAGAAGTTCTTACTTAGCCCCTCTGCCGAAAACATGCAGACCATGCTGGACAGGTTGAGCGACCGAGCTGGTTTGTATGGAATGCGCTTTGCACCTTCAAAGTGCAAAGTGTTGCTTCAGGACTGGGGCACTTCAATTCCTACCTTCTTCATTGCAGGTAATCCGCTTGAGAATGTGGACAGTTTTACATACTTGGGTAGCACTATCTCGTCAGCCTGTAATATTGCTGATGAGATATCAGCGAGGATTGCAAAGGCACGAGCCGCCTTTGCCAAACTGCGTAATCTGTGGCGTCGAAAAGACGTCCGGTTGTCACTGAAAGGAAGGGTATATAATGCTTGTGTACGTTCCATTTTGCTTTATGGTTCGGAAACGTGGTCTGTTCACAAAGAATATATCAACAGGCTTGCTGTGTTTAACCATCGTTGTCTCCGCGAATTGGCCCATATTAAGTGGACTGATCGCGTGAGCAAT
>JTDE01021739.1:0-22008 GCA_014338405.1 Paragonimus skrjabini miyazakii | reverse complement strand
TTTTAAAAAACTGCCAAATCAATTATCCACCTTGTGTTTCTACCATCCGTTGTGATTATCTCCCGAACTCACTCTGGCGTGCTTTCGAAACGAAGGGAACTTCTATTTTGTTCCAATATAGGTAGCGCGATATTTGCCAGCTTGCTAAAACTAGTGGCGAACTAAGTTTACACGTCCGGTCGCACATGTGCAGATGGAAGAAGTTCAATCCCAGATAAGTTTTCTTGATACAGGCATTAAACGTACCCGTTGAAGGTACATAACGGGATGAGTAGGGCCAGAACAGGCTTCTACTTACTTATTCGTTCAACTATGAGTGTTCCCTCTCCATGTTGAAATATAAAGCGTCTTTCGTCTAGCCAGACTTGTTGGTTGTATTGTTCAATGCGTAGTAAGTGATACATCACTAATTACTCAAGTCTAATCAATTTTATTGGTACCGAGTAGCATTGATATACATCTGGGGCGCCCATACTTTGAACAACTACAACACAGTTGAGGTCACATGGTTCGTATAGAGATCAAGCGCTGATACCATTTGTACAACTACAGCTGACATATAAGAAGGTTAATTTTATAGTTTTCATTGCGGCATTTCTCTTTTGCGGGGAAAACTCACGGGAATAATTCCATACGCAACGAACCTCTGATAGCGTTCGGGTCAAATTCAAATGTAACCGTATGAAGATCCAATCTCATAACAGTCTGCCGTTTCACATTTCGATTGCATGGCAAACTAGGTTGTACTAAGGGATGAACATCGACCAGCTGACGACACTAAGAAGCAATGGTAAAGAACGATTCCGCCCCATCTTCGAGCAGAGTTTAATTGGTAATGTGTATAGCCTAATAAATCTGTGACTGAAACATGGAACCGACGGGTATCGAGTCAGGAAAGTATGACCAAGCCATGGTGGAATTCGTAAGACGTAACAAAGACAAGGGATGTTTTTATGACCTTAAGTGCAGTGAGGGTGCAATCGATTGGCAGAATAAAAAACAAAGGCCACAAACTACAATATCCAATTCAATCAACAGGAGTCCGTGGTTTCAATATGTTGTAATCAGGATACTACGGTGAAACACTATGTGTGTATACACGCGCTTGCAACTAATGATAACCGAAGTAGAGTGGGAGCTACTCCGGGTCAATGCAGTGGTCAGAAAGTTAATGAGATGCATTCGAATTTGTTTAGACTATCTGTAATTAATAACAAATCCTAACACAGACGTAAATCGATCATAATGGAATAATGATCTGACGGTAATGATTGTCATTTCGAACAGCCCGCGTGGAAACTGCCAGCGAAAATTGGTAACAGGAGGTGACATGAAATTAGGTAACAACAATGACTTTGATCGTTCCTGTTAAAAATTAAACTTAAAAGACCTATCGACGCTCCAGCAGAAAAAAAAGCCTCACGCCACGAAGGATGCCAGTTGTTCCAATCCTGTTCAGACTGACTTTAACTGTTACAACCACAGCACTAATCACGAGGTATCCGATTCGGGATAAACTTTACAGAATGTAACTGTCACACACGTTTCCTTGATGTGTAAAACATCGGTGCACCCTCACTTTGAGTTGGACACTCAAATGTGTCGACCAAACTCAACTAGGGATAGTCAGTTGATAGCGAGTGCAGTGTACGTTCATAAACGTGTCATACCCTATTAACGTTTTCAACTGAGTCAATTCTCCATGAACTACGTTAGAGGCGACCTAATTTGGACTAACACAATGCCACATCAGCTGTTACATTCATTGAGGCACATTCCTATGTTTATTTCGAAGTGTTACTTGCCGGGTCATCTGTTGAAGTTACAACATCAGATGAGTCGCTGGAAATGCAAACAAGACATCCAGTATTAAAGTATATCTAGGCTGGAAAACCTTGTCTGAATGTTTCATGAAAGTAAACAGCAGACAGCTACGAACACAGGATTGACAAACACATTCAAAACGTTGTTCGCAGTCCTCAAGCAATGTGGGCATCTGGACAACTCTGAAACGGTTCGACTTCCAGGAATACTAAGATTACTTACTACAATGTGTTTGTCCTATGCTTGAAGGTCCATGCCAGAGTTTTACTTTTCTTTCTACACTCCGCGTTACAACATTTCATAATGCCTCAGTGTTTCTGAAAGAAGCAACTTTATATAGATTTGCTATATCCTCATTCTACAGTCATTCTGGGGGTCAAGTGCACGTACACCTCGAATGTCTCCGGTAATCTCCGAAGTTCTAATGAGTTTGAAAAGTGACAAGCTGAAACTGACCGTGTTTATCTCACAAAATCATACACTATTGACATGCGTTGCGTCAAGCCAAGACTACTTAACACATTCGCGCAGACTCTACAGTAAAACTTTGTAATACGCCATCTCTAACAAAACCAGAGATGTTTATCTCAACTGAGACCATCACAAGTTGGGTAAAAATGCGAGGTAATCAGACAAAACGTATTCATGAGAAAAGGGGCCTCGATAATTACATTGAGTAGAATGGGTAGGTGTGTACCGTTTCCATGGATTAAAGAACGAAACCATGATGAACTATAAACATTCCTCAATTCAGCTGAACAAGTCTTAAACTAGGTTACTGTGTTAGGTGTAGATAAGATTGATGGCTGTTGAAACGATTCATTAAAACAACACGAAAGCCATGCAGTTAACGAATGAAAAGCTGAATTTGTTGCTACAAGACTGTAGTACAGACGACTGCCTAGTTTAATCATCAAAGCATATTCTCAGTATGATTCCGAAAGATTCGTTTCACCAGAGGAGGTAATTAACGTACAACCGTACATCAAAAGCGGTTCTAATCCGGGAGTATTCTAAACGGGAGGATGTCTTTCCGGGAAGTAATGTACCACAAACGATACGCTCGTACTCTAGTAAAGAAAAGTCTGTTCATTCACAAGATGTCTCCTCAGTGGTGTTTGTAGAGAAAATGGCGTCAGCCTAAAGATTAAGTAGCACTTTTAATCTCCACTCGATCTCATTCAGAACAAGAGCGAAAAAGGTCCAGAACAGCATGATCATGATTTGCTTGATTACATCCCGAGCCTATACAGAGTACAGGAAGGGGGTGATATAAGTCAAAGATAACTATCGAATGATGCACAATTAACAACGAGTAGTCCGACAACGAGTCATGGCAACTCAAGACTTGTCTGGGTCATTCAAATGCATGTGGACAAAACAGTTCAATCAAATGATGCAACCTGGTGACCAACAAACTACGGCATCGTTTTCTACACTTATCAACAGTAAACGCGCGCACGCACGCAACCCAATGAAGGCCTACAAAAATTATAAAATTACCGCCGACTAGATCTGCATTTTTTATTCAATGTGATTCTGTAAAACAGCCAACAAAAAGATTTTTTTGATGTGCATATTACTCAAGTGAACAGACCGCGATCCAGACGACACACAAGTAAAACTAGCTCGAATAAACATATTTTGATACAACCCACAAATTTTACTCGGTTGCCAGACCATAAAACTTCAATACAAAATAACGAGCTTGCGCGTATCATCCACAATTGTAAGAATCCACAACAAGTGATGCGACCGGAATACGCAAAAGAGATATGACAACAAAGGCTTCACATAATAATTGTATGAAACCGATTCGGCAACCATTACACGAATGACAACGGTTAAATTTGCTAGTCGGATGGATAAACCGTTAACAACTTACTAGAATTCCCGTGACCATTCCGACTTCTAAACCGGTTGGCAACAAATTGAAGACTAGAGCTGTTAGGATGAATTGAATTCCTCGGGCGCCGCGATCGATCGCCTTACCGAGTGCACCCGTTCGTCGACCCAGGTGATAGGACAGATCCAAATCATGCATGTGGCGGAACACTTCCACGCCAACTTGGCGAATGGAGGATTGAGCAGCTTGTGCAAACACTGCAGTGCGCAGCTCATTGAGACCAGATGCCGTAGCTCGAAACAGACCATCTGGGTGCAGAGACAAACGGCTTGATTGATAACACAGGGTATACAATGTAGATATATCTACGTATAGACTGATGTTAATGACTATTATTTCGGAAACACTGAGAGCGACCGCTGCTTGGGAAGTGATTAAATTCGGCAACACTTCCCAGAGTTTAACGAACGAAACACAAACAACCGTCAACGGTTCGATACATCAGTTGCGTTGGAATGCACATGCATGCCGCTCTGGTTGTTCTATCCCCAGAGGGATAGTGGAAAAGTTGATGAGCAACTCTCCGCTTCTTGGCTCCCAAACGCAGATATAACCTTCGGCTACGAATGCTATAGATAGCCGTGTCAAACCACCCCTAATCATGTGTGCTATTTGCGTGAACTATTACTACTTACTTATACAGGTCTGGATCATTCACACTATGAGTGTTCGCCGTCATGTGACGTGCAGAGCCATGTGTAGGTCGGATATTGCCGGACGGCTTAAACCTAAACAGGGACAAACAAAATAAACAGGGTTCGAACCTAAAACCGTATAATTGATCGGTGGAAATAGTTGTCATTCAGCTATAACGAACGTATATAGGTGCGGAGTTGTCGTTCGAGAAGTGATTGCTCCCAGTTGAAGGCCGGATCAAAAATCAAGTTGATGAAAAGCACCGAGTCAGTCTAAAGACATTACACAAAATAAGGGAACCAAGAGTACAAAATAAACAACTCAACACAACATTTAGATCGAACATCACCCACAACTGATCACAGCTGTCGCACTCCCATAGACTTTCCAGTCGGCCCCTTTCGAAAAGAAGCACTAGATTCCAGTTTCGCTGTCATTAGAGTTCGTCAGTAGTGCATATCCTTGCCACTGCCGGGACTAGAACTCCGGCCACGCTGTTCATGAGACAACCGTGTTTACCACTGCACCATTGGCGTCACATTAAGCACGACCGGATTATCATTGCATGTGGACGCTCAACCACTTTCGCTTGTGAGTAATGATAAGGTTGCCCGATCGCCTCGAGAGGAGACACAGTTACTGTCTGTTAACTCCAATCGATGACCCCTCGACTAAAACTTCTCTCCAAGTTGAAATCACATAAATCATTGGCTTGTTGAGCGGTATTTAATTACTGATGAGTAGTAGGGGATATTGATTTTCATATACATTGAACATCATCCATTGAATGTCCTTGGCCATCTATTGATAGTAGATCATCATCAAGTAATATTCGAGGCGATCGGGCAATCAGATCATTACTCACAATCGAAAGTGGTTGAGCATTCACATCTGATAATTTGGTCGTGTCTAATGTAAGATCAGTAGTGCAGTGGTCAACACGGGTGACGCAAGAAAACGTGACCGGAGTTCTAGTCACGACCGTAATAAGGATATGCACTACTGACAAACTCTAATGAGAGCGAAACTGGAATCTAGTGCTTCTTTTCGGAAGGGGCTGACTGGAAAGTCTATGGGAGTGCGACAGCTACGATTAATTGTGAGTGATGTTCAATCTATATGAAAATCAATATCCCCTACTACTTATCAGCAATATAACATTATATACCGAGTGTGAATGTGACCTTAGTGTTCCTCATGTGAACACTTCAGAAATTCTAGTTTATACAATAAGTGCACTCATGACGAAGCTGCTCCTTGCAACTTAAAGATGGATCAGCTTCGCAGAATATATGACTACTATAGTATGCCACATGGCAATTAAAGTAGCATGACGTCAGACTATATAAAAAGGAACCACATCAAATACATATATGTAGCGCCGATATGCCGTCGACCTAATCGATAGTGTGGCAAGTGGTGTAAATTTGTCGAGATGGATTAACTTTTGCGAACTGGTCGATCAAACCGATACAAAACAATACTGGAAAAGATTAATCAAACTGAATTAACTGAAAAACAGTGATGCAGCGAGCCCACACCAGATCGACTGGAAACGTCCAGCAACAGGTAACAGCCAAACACACGTTTGCAACTTTAGAGGACAAAACGGGGAATATTTTACACACAGTAAGAGAAATCAATTGCAGGTTGTGTCCAACACCCCAATTACTAAAACACATGGTGCTATTAGTCCTATGACTAGCTGGATTATTCCGTCGTATGGTCCATCGAAAATACAGTATGATAGGCTTACATCGCATATAGCCAACACAGAGTAGTAGTTTAACTCACCGGGTGCCAAGCCCGCAGAAAGGCGACAGCAGTCAATATCGTTCTCACTGAGCAATCCGAAACTCGGTATCTGAGACATACGGAGGACGAATCTTAAAAAGATTTGAATACCAACAACAGTGGACTACCTTAATGAGTACGCAGAGTGATGACGAATCATACACAGTTTACCATCTCTGAGTAAATTCGATCCCAATGTATTTCTACCTCAAGTATAATTTATGACATCCGCTCACGTGTGAAGATAGCAGAAGGAAAAAAAGATGGAACCTAATTCCTTAAACTTTTTTGTCAAAACTTTAACAGAATGCGGTTGCGTCTACAGTGAAACCAACGGCGCAGTGATTAATGCGGTTGCCTCGTAAAACCGTGGCCAGAGTTCAAATCCCAGTAAGCATATGCAGGAAACAGATCAACTGAAAAATATACGGGAATGTGAAAGCTGTAAGCAGTTGCGCTTCTGACTACAGACTAGGTGGGTAGCATGGACTCCAGTTTTAAAAAAAACCCGCATCGTTCCTGATCTATTAGTAACCGCTTCATCCCTGTTTGCTACATTATCCACCGGTCATCTTGATTATTAAGCCAATGAGACGGGGGCCTGAGACATTGCATGGTGTGATAACATAAGAGCTGTCATTATTAATACACCTGTGCAACATTAGGGTCTGGATGTTTGAACGTGATAAACACTTACGATGAAAATCCACTTGTCAAACTCTTGAAAGTTCGTCCGTTGACGGTTTACCATGAGTAGGACGGGACACAAACGTTGCTGAATAAAATTTTCAACTTTTAAGGGTCACGTTTTGCAGATGTAGAGCAAAACGCCTGTAACTAACGTTGTAAATATAATCGGGTTGAGGTGAAACAAATCTTCAAATCCGTGGATGCTCAACACGGAAAAAACCGTTTTAGTCATCATGGTCTACTAGTGAAGAGGCCAAAAACACCGCCACAAAATCCATAACAACCCTTTGTTTTAACAGATCGAAATGACTGCTGGTTTTCCGGCTCAATGTTGGCTTTTCTTCGCTCTTGTCTGCCTTTGCGTTCTACGTTTTCACTGCGTAAGCCACGTGATGGTCGTCGCCCCACTGCGACGCCGCAAAAGTGACTCGAATCAAGTAATGCGCATGACTGGCTTTAGGGCATCAGATATCCCGCAGTGGATCGCCACACAAGCACTTGTCCACTCTTGCGCCGAACCGGAAAATAAGTGAGACATACTCAAAGACACACGTGGATAGTATTCGATTTGGGACAGGTATCGTGATCAGAAGGAACGCCGGTAAGAGAAGTGAGCAGCGTCCAGTAAGCCGCTAAAAATCTGATATTTTCGGCAATAGAATTTACTGGTGTGCTGTCCAGTGGCTGTTGTCATGTCACAGAGAGGCCGACTATTAATGACATGGTTGAAGATTCGAGTCTCGGTAATCTCGATGGCCCAAATGACCAGACATTATACATCCCAAAGTCTCTGACTGAAAACCACAAACCCTCAGTTGTGTGTCTAGGCGTCCTGACGATATTCTAGACCGCACAGAGTCATAGCAGAGACTGTATGATAGCAGAACGACAGTAGGCGATTTACTGGTATTTTTGATCATGAAGGGGGACAAATAAGCATAACTGTGCAGGGTCTCATCGTGCCTAATGTGAGATCAACGGTGTGATGATTAACACGGTTTTCTCAAGAAAGCGAGTTCTAGTCCCAGACGTGGCAGGGGTATGTACTACTGAGCAGCGCTAAAAAAAAAATCCAAGACTAGTACTTCTCTTCGAGAAAGGTTAACAGAAAAAGTCTACAGAAGTGTGACAGCTGCGACCAATTGTGATCAACGTCCAAGTTACATAAACTAAAATCCCTTGCTACTCATCAGTAAACCACACAAAGCTCGTGTGCAATGCATGCGTAGACTGAATTGGCTTGCATCAACGCAGTCAGCAGAAAGAGCAGGCCAGAAATGAATGAGAGCACAGTGACAGCAGAGCTGCAAACCTTCAGAAGATTATAGGTGAAAGTTACAACAATATTCGCTTCAGAATATCATCAGACAACCAACGAGGTAGTAATCTTGTCTCTATCGCAACAGCGATGTCTGGATCACAGATGGAACTAGGTAAGAGGAGAACAGGCAGATTTCCTGCCAGGTCGCCGGTGAGTCGGTCATTTAGTTATCTTGCAACAAACACTCCTTTTCTCAGCCAGCCGCCATGGTAATTTTGCACCTAAAAGATATTTTGGGTTCGGTTGTCTAACACGTTCTCTGGGGGTATCTTCACATCAAAAGAGTCCTCCGGCGAAGTGGCAATTTGCTCCACCTTGAGTGCACAGTGCGCACCTACGGGCAACTATCTCAAGCGTTTTCCATGGCAAGTGGCGTTCGACATGGGTGTCCAATTTTCTCGTTCCCTTTCAATTGTGTGATGGACGATATTCAGGAAGAAGTTTCCGGGGATTTAAAGGAACTCGAGGCAGAGATTTTTCCGGGTGGTAAGATGACTGCTATTGAGTAGGTGGAAGACATTGCTTTACTGAGCTCTTCAACACAGAACGTGTAAAACATGCTGAACAGATTCAATAATATGGCCAATGGTCTACCTAGTACGGTCTATGAACCTTCAAAGTGTAGTGCTGTTACAAGATTGGGTTAGCATTGAACCCATTTTTGTCAATGTGATTATGCTGCTCAGTACTGTAGGCTGTTCTGTCTACTTACCGAAGTGTCCAAAAGGAAAACGAACGCACCTATTACATTCGCCAACCTTCGTCACTTGTGGCATCGCAGACATTCATTTGAAGATTAAGTGCAGAGTTTGCAATCCGCGTGTGTCACTAGCTCTGCCAGTTAGTTTGACCCTGAGGTGGTCATGGAATATGAGAACACATGACCGTTCCGCCGAGCGAGATTGGTAAATGCCGTCTACCCAATTTGAAGATTGGCAACCATCCACACCGCTAGTTCGGAACTCTGACGTGGTAGTGTGTCTGCATCTGCTAGGTTGTTGACTCTCCTTTTTATGGGGCTTCAACGTTGTTTTTCCCTCCAGCTTTCCATACATTCGTATTCATTTATTAAGATACTGTTTCGTAGATCATTACCGGTCCAGCGACAGTCCGATCCCATGGATAAGGTCCAATGTTGGAGACGGTAGTGTTGATGATGATGGAGAAACGACACTGATTAAGCCACCTAATTCGTAGGCACCATCCATTCAAGGTCCGGCTGTGCCAAATTTGAAACACTGTCACAGGCTACCGTAATAGCATCAATAGTTGATGATTTCAAGTGCGGGGGGCTAGACTTGCTGTTTTTCCGGATCACTGTGTAAATGCTTTGTTGAGATAAGATTTCCTCAAAATACGCAAGAAGTTAGAGATTCTTCTTGAAGGAAGTGAACAGTCACTTTGTGTGTGGCCTCACTGCAAAACGTGTCATTTTCTCAACTCTCCTTACAAACCCCGTTCTGTGAAAGTTTTGAACATGAATTTGTCACACAAGTAGAGATACAAAGAGTATTCAAATAACACGGTCGAACTGTTTAAAGACCCCTGGTACACCCGAATGCTTGTTGCGATCAAACAACGTGAAAAAGCGGATGGTAGTCGAGTATACTCAAACAATCAACCGCTTTACTTATATTGACGCATATCCTTTACCAAGAATAAACGACTTGGTGGAGAAAATATTCAAATACCAGCTTTTCAGCACGCTTGACTTGAAAAGTGTGTACCATCACATCTCTATTGCGGAAGGTAATAGAATGTATAAGGCTTTCGAAGCGTACAATCTACACTCATTTCGACGCATACCCGACGGAGACAATTGATAAACTTATACGCAACGAAAACTTGGAGGAGCTATTGCCTACGTCGACAGCATTACGGTCTCCGAAAAAAAAAAAACCTTGGGAACACGGGGAAAATCTGAGGAGACCTTTAGCCGATTGTCTGGCATCAAATCATAACAAATATGTATTCGCAGCAAACGCAGTGAAGCCGTTCGGCTACCAAAGGTCAGAATGAACGATGAAACCTGTTTCGGAAGGATCACTGAGAATTAAGATCCCCACATAAAATGAAAGTGAGCAGTGGTTCCCAATAAGAAGCGGATTTTTCCGACAAAAACGAACTCTTTAGTTTCAGAGGAAGTTTATAGTGTTTTGAAGACCTCAAGGAAGAGTGAATCGGTGTTGCGATGGCCGTCGTGAATCAGAAAGCCCCACAAGTACTTGAAACGCATTCGTCCGAAACTGTTACCGCCAGAAAAGTGAAGATTAAATGGTCATCCCATGGCTAAAAAGAAACGTGTGCGATCGTAGAGACTACACAAAAATAGAAATAGCACCTGCTGGGTATACCTCTCAAAGTTAGCACAGTTCAGCGTTCTGTTGCATTTACGTATGACTTTAATCGCAAAAGAAAAGACGACGAAACACAGCTGTGGCATGTCGAGCTTTTGTCTTTCCCATACGCTCTCGTTTACGGACTTGGTAGCGAAAACAAAGCAATCGATCTGTTCTCTCGAAAGTCTTGCTACGGTGTGGTTACTGTTTGAGATTTTCAGTTACTGTATGAAACCCTTGAATGGTTTGCTCTTCTTGTACGAGAAAACCTTCCGTTTCCAATCAGGGGTAGTAAAGCCGTAATACAATAACATCCCTCGTGTACTAAGTTGAAACCGAGGATGGTTAATCAATCAAACGAGAGTGTGATTAAAGCAATGCAATCTTTTTATATTAATTTAATAATCCCACACCTCTTGTCGTTTCGGTGGACATCTCACAAGCCCAATTCAATGGATTTCGGTCTTCTTACTCGTACAAATAACAGTGAGGATTCCCAAACCTTTCAAACATTATGTGGTCACGAAAAAATAGCTGATTATCAAGTAAGGTCATAACAATATTTCCAGGCAGCTTTATCACGGCCATCAATAATTGCGTTTGCCCCACAGATGACTCGTTATATGATTGACTGAGTTAATTGCCTGTCTTTGGATTTGTATCTATTCAGAAGAGGAATGGCTTACAGGATTTTTCTTCTTTAAATTAATGAGTTATGGTAGCGAAGCGGTTGAGGTGACCGCTAATCATTATGTGACGAAATGGACTACTGAAACAAAATGCTCCGGTGAACGTAATCATGATAGTACAAACGCAGTCCATCCACAAAGCCGGATCAGAAGTAGTGTCCTAATTAACATCTGTCTCGTAAGAAGTACATCAGACAACAAAAAGACGGCTTAGACCTTAAAAACACTTAGTAAGACAGCTCCATACCCAAAAAGACGTACGGAGCTACGATCTCATCGTTGCTAATGGTCGTTCGACTGGTTCATGTAACGCCTGAATCGGATGTGATTAAAGGATGCATAGACAGGCAAACAAATCGCACACATCTCAGCTGACTTGCGGTAAGTCATCGATTAGCCAGCAACCTAAAACTTTCTGTGGTATCACTCAATATGACGGCTGACAGTCCGATACTGCCATGAGGCCCATTTGGAATGGGACAAAAAGTACACAAATAGATTTCTCAAGTCACCACCGATGACCTCTCGTCAGAAAGACTGGCAGACCAGCACCACCACAGTTCACTTCATGCTGCAGTGTGAGAAGCCATGCAGACCCATAAACAAGCTTGCACAACGCAAATTACGGGCAACCATAGCAGAATGGTAGCCGCTGGGCCACAGTGAAATGAAAAGGTGATGAGCATAGCATAATTTTTTTTTAAAAACAAAACTCACAACACAGCAGGATAGTAGTCGCAGCTGTGGCCGGATGGACGTCCGATAACATGACTGGTGTGTTGCCCGAGAAACAGTCGACCGCATACTTGAACACAAACGGGACCATCACATTAACCAATTTGGCAGAAAAGAGTAAGGCCAGTGCAGCCACCACACGTAATCGAATTTCCGGACGATCCGACGGCCAAATATAGCCCAACAAGCGCTTCACAATGTACCAATCAGACAGAGGCTGTTGTGATAAAAACAAACATGGACGAAAACTGTACACGTACTTAGAGAAAAGTACGAAGTAGGTTCCAGTATTTAGTCTGGACAGATCGTACATGCACGCTACACACACGTAGAAAAAAAAGGGGTCAGGAACGAGTAACATCCGTCAGCCGGCTCGGACCTGATAGAAAAAAGGACGCCGGTCTCAGTTCGATTTGTTGCACATTAACGTAGGTACATTTGCCTGTCAGCATTGACTGCCTGGTTGCCTTCCACTGAATGCCATTCACTCTTCCATAAATCGACTTTCGAACGGATCCGCCATATCTACCACCTCTCTGTTCTGATAAAAACCACATCTCGAGTACCGCACACAGCTGAACGAAAATGAATGATGTAATCAGTGTGAACTCACTTTGATAAGAACCGTTTCGCCGTACAAACGACCTAAATTCACCCACAGAGTTGTAGTAGCCCGAAAACTTGTCATTTTGATAGACAGCAATGACAGTAAATGCGTTTTTTGTGTCAGCAAGGAAGGTCGTTTATTTCTACCACCTGATCAGATAGAAGCACATGAATGGACTGACGCATCATCACCTAGCACAAAGACAATATCCGTCATTGTTGAGCCGGTTACTTTTGTGTCTCTACACATACCGTTTCACCTAACTTCTTGTGGAGAAATTGTGATTCATCGTTCAATCTTCCACATTCGAACAGATCATCAAATTTTCATATTCAACGAGCAGTATCCCAAGTTCTATGGAAATATGTTGAGTCGAATGAAATGATAACGCGATAACTTGTAATGAACGTCACATGATCGATTGCAGCCGAGAGCTAAGCAAAAACAAGGTGTTCCATTCAGGCTAAACAAGCGGATATTCTGCCAGTGAACATGGAGAAGTTTGGCAAGTTGCGATGACCGTGCTCTTTTTAACCAATGTTAACTGCCACTGTCCACTAGTGTCCAGGGGAGTAATGCAAGTTACGCAATGGATTTTGGCAGCTACAACAGCTGATTAATAACTGACGTACGAACGGTTATTCGAACAGGAGGTTGGTAGCGGATCTGGCCGTGGAAAATGCGGAATGTTCGACCACAGTGTGATTAATGCGAACACTGCTACAGCTAGACAATCTCCAGCTGCTGTTACACGTAGGTTGACGATACGAAAATAAGTGTAACCGAGAATAAGAACACAAGAATCTGAAGATTTTGCACTGCGTGGAGGCCAAATGCAAAGTAGTCGATGCATTTTCGTCACCTGCAATGCACTGAGTACTACATTGGGAACAAGGCCTAGGAGCGGCAGTTCCAGATGGTGGATATATTTTCCAATACAGGAAAAGCGGGGAAAATGAAACAAATTGAGAAACACTGGTACGAAACCTAAGCGATAATAATTACAAGTTTCTTCCAGAACTGGCGATGTTATCAGCAAAATGTGGTCAATGACTTTCAAAATCTGATCAAAAAGCCCAGAATGCCCTACTGAAGCAAGTTTTAATGTCTCGAATCCACATTATACACTGATCACCAAAGTTCCACTTCCGACCTAACCTAGCACATGTGGATAGAGTAAAATGTACTCACTTTAACGGAGTCCTTGAGACAAAAGTATTCCATATAGTGTTCCCTCAGAGTCTATGTTCTGAAGGCACATCGGTTGACTTCATCACTGCCAATAAGGTGTTATCATCTGACGCCACTAGTGCATCATGTACGGCTAAAATTGAAGACAGACGGTCTGCAAACATGCACAAGAAAAAGCGCCAGTTTGCGTTACTGGTAGTACTTCACCAACATCCAGCACTTGAAAGGTGCATATTTCATACGAAACGGAACAACTCAAACCCCTTGCCTAGTGGGAGTACTTTGAGTTATCTGTGAAGTACAAGGTGTGAGAAGAATTACCTGCATACTCTATACCTCGAAGTTTAGTACCCGAGAGCATTTTCAAGCCTGTATATCCACAGTCAACCAAATTGTTCTCTAAGACCTCGTCCAACACCAAACTGAAACGTGGCCATAGATTATCTAAATGAACAGCGTCAGCCACATAGCCCGAGATACAGAAATCGAAATCCCGCGCCACCGCTTCCTAACTACTCGAAGAGGTCAATGAAGCCACAACCTCTGAATCCAAAGGAAAATCGATACAGCTGCAGCTTTAACAAGCCGTGCACATTGAAGCTGTGAGGCACATTTCCACAACACATGACAGAAGTCGATATCTTGTTTACCAATACTTGAGCTATTTGGAATTTGTCAAATAGCAACATGCTGATACGGTCAAAATTCACCAACTATTCACCAGGTAAGGGGTCTAAGTCGGTATTCCGTGGCTGCCGCAGACAACTCTCCATCTCGTTAGTTACAAAAATGAACAAGGATGGCTAACGTAGACAGTCTCTGCACATGGCACCATGGTGCTGAACCTGTCAGACAGTAATCGGTAGTTTCTAATCAGAGTTGAAGTGAGAGAGTAGTATACACATATAACCGTTAGATACAACGGTCATTTAATCTACTCTAAAAGTGACCTACTGAGTTTAACAATTCTTTAGACGTGATCATTGACCTGTAATCATGCTGTACTAAAACTAGACGACAAGTTATAGTAGTAATTACACATTTCCAACCGGGGGTAAACCCTACTTGTTCTTCACTAGTGTCCGCTTGCAGAACAGCGATTAAAAATCTTCACAGCCCGTTATGACTAGAACCAACGTAATTCCCCTTGGACTGTCACATGAGCTTCGAGTTCCCTTAAATGGCATGAGAAGTATTAGATTTCTTTTAATTCACGGCAACGTGTTGTTATCCACACTAGTTGAGTAAACTAGTTTGCAGCTTCGACCATCGCCTCTTTCTTTTCGTTGAAAAACGTCAGCACGCGATCATCTAGGTCATCGGCATGTTGCATTTAAAAACTGAGATGCAACAATGGACCTCAGTTCACGTGGGTGTTTAAATCTACAGACCACAGCATGAAACTACTGATATGTGGTGGCAACATGATGGAAGCATGAGACTAGTTACGATGAGCAACAAAGTATTCCGCCAAGTAGCCTAACTTGTTGAATTTAGTATGGAAGTGATCATGTGCCTCGCTGATGGATTCGCCTACAGATGCACACCTAACACTAATGAAATGGATAGTCAAGAGTCTGTTAGTATTAAGATGCAAAACAGGTTTCCTTTTCCATACGAATACTAAGTCGGCTAAGCTTCTCAACCAGACATTAGGTCAAACCCGAACTTCCGAAAAATGTCTTTTCATAACTTGTGTGAATTGCCAACAGGAATGTTCCATCCGACATTCGATAAGCTTATATATATCCATATATATATATATATACATATCCAGCCTGATGCGGTCACCTGGGTCGCATGTTGTGAGGCTTGCTGTACGTATGATCTGTGAGATTCCGGCATAACAGCGGTTAAGGTCCGGTTGATTCGAAGTACTAAGCTCGCATTGAGACATCTTTACCGCAAGCATGACTGTAGCCCTAACAGGCGTTCGGGTTTTCGTCCAGTTAAGTTATATGATAGATTAGAGAACCAAGAATCAGCAGCTTTGAACAGATCAGTTTGACCCATAGCTAACTAGGACTAGCGTTATTCAAAGGAGGGCAGCAAACGGGACAGTGACATGTAGGATGTTTGGCACTAGCACCCGACAAAGTTAACCGATGGACTTGATTGATGCAGACTTTTACCGGCAGCCCGGCAATATATGAAGAGAATGGGCTTGAAGTTACTACCTAGTCCAGAAGGAACATTGCTAAGTCATCCCAATTCGAAGTCCATATCCCTCTTATAAGCAGACCAGATTTCAGTACAGTGCTATGGTATGTGTAATTCGATTACCCATTGCCCGAAACCCAGCAATGAAATTATCACGCTGTTGACTAGGTAAGTTAGTCTGGTCAAGCTACAGTAACCTGGCTCTTGAAATTAAAGGTACGGGTATGGCTGAGCCCGCATTTCGGGAAAATGGCATTGGCTCAAATATACTGTCACTCAACCGAAGTATTAGTGACAATAAACGCTTTACAAAATTCACATCCATTGAGTATGTCACCCGAAGGTGCCTCTAGTTAATGGAACAAATCGTTTACCGACTTGGACTCCATCACTGAAATAATTAATCGTAACGGAGATAAAGGATTTCATACGACCACAAACCAAAGTATAGGATGAGAAAACAAAGAAAATGGAGCTAACCTTCTTCTGTACATCCGGAAACATCTCGCTCTGGAAGTCTGACGGCGGTGGAAGGACGTGTTGCGATCGCCTGGATGGAATGAAGACACCCGAGAGATGAGATAGAGGTAATTCACTGCGAAGCAACTTCGCTCTACCATATGTTTGTTCATAAGAGGAAGATCGCCATTGCACGTGCCTTGAGACACGAGTCCAGGAACACAGCCATCGCGGAGAATATAGGCCGAACAATCGTTTTTCATAACCAAAACGTATGATTCCGGAGGACATAACTGATGGGGACAAAATGCTACTTGAACGCCACATGAGCAGGATTTGAATCAGAGTTGTACAGAATATGGACAGACGGATGCGAATGGACTGAAGACAGCCACTTTCCCGAACTGGACCATTTTTGTTGGGCGCAAAATGCCCTCACAGAAAAAACATGGTCCTAGAGAAGGCAGAAAGTTCACTGAGAAGGATCGAAACAATAAGTGCAGACTGCATTCAAAAGAGGGAATATACGCACGCATTTCTCACGAACAATAAACGTAGAATAAAAATTAAGAGGTATCATAACAAAGGCATCATTTCATACAGCGTGGTTAATTGTACTTTAGCTACCAAGTCGGCAACCGCTTACGAAAATAAGCCTGGACGCTGAACCCTTCAGCTCCTCGAACAAACGTCATAATCAAACCATCCGGCCCAGTGCGGTAAACACGCAGCTGGTTCAATCGACACAAATTGCGCGTTTTCATTATTTGACAGAACATTTGAAGTTGACAGAAGTATATCGGGAACAGCGACCAAACACGTTGTTTACGCGACCAACTCACCTGATGTGAGATCATTAGCAGGTGGAACAATAATCAGGCACTGTACCTCTGATCACATACTCGGCACAGACAGATCACGCTCCCGAATCACACAGCATAGCAGATCACTCATAGGTAGTATACAGCTGTTTTTTCCTGCGACAGGCGTACATATTTTTGATACCATGAATGACCAAAACTGCTAAATTTTATCCGGAGTCTCCTCGATAAAATTACACGCTGAAGGAGTGGCACTATCCAAGTAGCCGATACGACGCACTCTCCGAGGCAGACTGTCCATAATAAATGGAAATGCTTTAGGTTTCCAGTTGCAACTTGCAATTGAACAGTGTGAAAGTTTTACATACACCTGCCCACTGATTCAATGCTTGCATTCATTCAGAAAATGGACAAGATACAACAATGTCGTCAACATACTTCGTGTCGTACAGCAGACTGTAAGAATCACTGGATTCTTTAAGCGCGCCGTCCTGAATGTGATCCACAGCAAAGTTGCACAAGAATGGAGAAATCCGATATCCCTGAAAACCGTCGCTCGAAGTGACGAGCACTTGAGATGGTTGTCCGTAAAGTATCACCTGACTAGCGTAGAGTGTATATACATACGCACAATTGCATATGAACTGCCATACGTACCATAGCAAGTAGGGGAAAACAGGTGGACGACGCGAGGTGAAAGGGAGAAGAGTGTAAAAAAAATTGGTGCAGCAAAAGTGCAACTGACTTCTGTTATTCACCATAAAGGACAATACACTTAACCACTTAACCTCGAACTCAGACCAGAAAGAGGTGAATGCCCTACTGAACAGAGATTCAGATTTTGCCTTAAGAATCCAAGTTATACGTCAACCACCATGCCATGTTCCGTATGACTCACTACGTGTAAGAAATGTACGACGTAGCAAGTAGCGGACTGATATTCGCAGGATATATTCGGGAGAATGAAATCTATAGGAGATTGTTAGACTGAGTGACCAACAGAGCCAGATAAACTGTCACTATCGAATGAGTGTCCCCATCACTTCGGAGAAATGTGTTGTCTGGAACAAAGGCTCTGTGCACATTCTCAGACAAAAGACCAACTTTCCCAGTCGTGTAATAAGGTTGCATTATTCAATCTGCCTTTACAAAAATGCCGAAATTGTCAGCAACAAAAATAGCTCAAGTTGGAGACCATCAACGAGGCTTGTACCACGTTATTTGTGATCTCATCAGGCAACCAGCCAGTGGTGATACAGCTCTCAAGGAAAGCAATCTACTCAATCACCTCCAGCGAGACTGGACCTTGACGCGGTGTGACGGCTTGCTCATCTCGATGACTTATTGGGCTAAACTGAACAGTGAGACGACCACATCAACATAGCCACTCATAGCATGCAGATGAATAGGTTGAGATTCGAAGAAACCACATTCCCTTAGTCCCCTAAGATAGTGGGTTAGAAGGCTGACATGCGCTTCCAGAAAAATTACTAGTTTCGGTCAACTGCCGAATACCCAGTTTCTTGCGGTATAACCCTTTGAGTTAGACTTTGGCTGAGAACCCTAATCGTTCTCCTATGCCTCGGCGCTCTCGCAGTGTGAGCCGACATATTACCATAAATATTCGCAATACCGATAATTACATATAGTATCGATCGTCTCGTCATATAAACCGGGAAACCGTATCTGCCGTATACAGCAAGGTGGACAGGCAAAACGAGGTCAATGCTGATCCCTCTCCAACTGTCCAATATAATTAAGCACTTAGACAGCCACCGACCCTCATTTCTAGTAATCATTCTGCAGGTCCCATAAAAGATGTGGCTATTCAAAGCAACACTATGACGCGATGTCTTATCTCTTACCATCAGGCCACATCCCTTTATCGCCCATTTGCTTAGACCTTCAATGCAAATAAGTGTAAGTGCATTCAAAGTCCGCAATCTAGAACAGATAGGTAAACCGGCCGGTCTCACACAGACGCTAGGTGCGTTGAATGTCGCTGTGTGCTGCATTCCACAGATTAGAATCCAGAACAGTAGTCGACGTATGGAACTAACAGCACTCGCACTGTCTACTCGATGCTGGTTATACGCTTCGAATGACTTCATGGGTGCCGTTGTCGGTCAGGCTGGACGAGGTATAGCCCGCAGCACAGTGAATACAATCGCATTAGTAGACTCCATTCAGAATAATAGTGATATATAGGTCGTCCTTTTGATAAGTCTTATTGAGGACAGTTCTAGGCGCCAAATCTTCAGAACTCTCTTCATTGTGTCTGCTTATGCCCCAACTGACTGTAGTAACGTCTTTATCAACCACGCCTATTCTTCCGATGTGACAGCTCTCCTCCGGCCGACACATGGTTCTGATGTAGATACTCTGGCCAGAGATGAGCGACAAATGACCCAGCCCCGCGAAGCCAAGTCTCGTTTAACGCGCCAGGTGTGGTCCGGCATCTCCTCGTTCGAATAATGCTGGGCGGCTTCTGTAATTGTGCACTGAGCACACTGTTTCTAGCCAGATCTTCATGTGAACCTCGTGCTCGTCACTGTTATGCATGGTGCAGTCCTCTCCCAACTAAGACCTGGTCTCAAAAAGACCACGTACGCACTAGTTATAATTGGTGTGGCTCCATTCAGAACCACTGTTCTCATTTGAGCACATCTTTGGATTCAGATCACCTGTTGATAGGTTGTTTTGTTCATACTTCTGCGAGGCAACCACCCTACGTGCCACAATGAGTGATCATCGCGAAACTTTCCAGACCGTCGTTAAACTGCAAGTACCGTAGCATCATACAATGCAAGCTTAGCAGTACACACCGCAAAGAACCTACTGAAATATCACAGCCCATTCATAGAACAGTTACTATAACATTTAGACAAATGATTGGTGGATTAAACGAACATGATTTCAGAGAAATCCGTAAAGTTGTTACAGGTCAAACGGAAACTTCTTCATATAAGTTTGAGACTGATATCGGTAGGAAGCTGGGGCATAGTCTGATCGCCGATCATGGAGCCTGACTGATGGAGAAGGTTAGCGAAGTGAAAACCGGCTTGCTCTTAGGGACCACTGGTAGACTTCAGGTTTATCCGTAATACTGGTCCAGGGCCTCCCTCTAGCAGTGAAGCCATCAGTGAGGTGGACGGCACACTCGTCCCGAGTAAGTCCACAGCGTTAGAGCACTGGACAGAACACACTGAGAGTCAACCTGGTTGGTCTCCTGTCTCTATTGTGCAACCTAGCCACTGTAGATCGGGTTCGTCTCCAGAACTGGGGCCCTCGCGACTCACAGAATCGGTGACTGGAGGAGTTAGGTGAGATGGCGGCTAATCGAGATCAGTGGCGTGAACGTAGTCTTTGTTTGGTTGAGATGTCTGTGAAGTGAGTGGATTTAATGACGCGGGGCAGTGAAAGGCATAAGAAAGCTGTATTGTTGATGAGGCCTTACTTTCGTTTACAGCTTGGTTGTTTGTTTGCAATACATATTTTTAATAGTTAGGTCCCTTCCCGTCCCCTTCTTTTATTTTTCTTCTTTCTACACAGGGTTTGCTTTTTCTTCTTCTTCGTGGCTGTGTGGCAATTAAGCATCAGTGTGAACCACTGATGTATTGCTGTCTATGATGATGATGATGATTATGCTACCACCGCAAACTTGAAGTGCAGCACCCTGGTTGGTAGATTTAGAACCACCCACTAAGACCGGGGTCCTCAATTGTATTTCAGACCCCAAACACAACAGGGTTGCTGAACCCGACGACCTCCTGCCGGCGTTTTTTTAAGGGTGTTGGTAGGATGTTAGTGGAGGCCTTGATTCAAGTGTTTCAATTTGCGTGCACGACGGAGTCCATTCCTGCGTGCTGATTGCACCCGATAGCTGTTCCCTATATTTAAGGTACCAGTCAAAAACTCTTACAGAAACCATAATGAAATTATGTCGACTCCAGTTGCTACTAGGGTTCTGGCATTCATTATACCCCGAATACCCAGTACAGGCAATGGGGCGGACGTTGTGGAACAACAGACAGAGTTGGTTCGCGGAAGCTCGACGACGCCATCTTGAATCAGTTGTGGGCGGAAAAGTTGCCGTCTGCGGTGCAACACATTTTGGCCGCCATGGATGATGATAGCTCAGTTAAAAAAGTAGCAGCTCTTGTGGACAAGGCATTAGAAACCCTCCTCTCGAAACCGGCGTGCGCAACAACCATAACTCCCCTTCAGTTTCAAGTAATGATGATGGCCTAAAACTTTTGATAGAGATGTGCCATCGTATGAACAGTATGGCCATGCAGATTAATGAGCTAAAGGGGCATCCACCCAGAAACCGTTCAAGATCTGCACGATCTAACTCCCGCAGTCCATCAAGGTGGTGTTGGTACCACCAAAACTTCCGACACAAAGCGAAGAAGTGCACCCAACCGTGCACGTTCCGAACCCGCCAAGCGTCACCGTCAGGCTGGCAGGCTAGCCAGTAGCGGCGACCACTGCCGCTGGCCCACCAGGTACGAGTCGCTTATTTTTAATCAGAGATCGATCGACCGGCTTGCGGTTCCTTATCAATACCGGAACCGAACTCAGTGTCATTTCACCATGAATGTTAGTCATAAACCGTGAGTTTCTGAGCTGTCGTGTTCGGGAAAATTATTTTCCCGTTAAAAATCGTTTTAATAGCTTAGTATCTGGTGCATAAATTGAATCCACCTAAATCTGCGTCATAGACTCATAAGTGTTTGTTTTAACTGACCATAAATTAAAGACCACCTCACGGTAACTGTTTTTCTAAAATCGTTATGGCTGCTGTAGTTGTGGTCGATTGCTTGTGGCAATGTA
>JTDE01021738.1:13614-105745 GCA_014338405.1 Paragonimus skrjabini miyazakii | reverse complement strand
GTGGCGGTTAACCGAGCTCAGTGGCGTGAATGTTGTCGTTGTTTGGCCGAGTTGTCTGTGAAGTGAGTGCATTTAATGACACGGGGCAGTGGAAGCCGTAAGGAAGTTGTCTTGCTGATGGCGCCTTACTTTTACTTACAGCTCGGTTATTTGTTTGCAAGGTGTAGGCGCCTTGATGTACGTTTGAATATAGGCGTAGCTATTTTTAGTGGTTAGGTCCTTTCCCCTTCCCTTATATCTTCTTATATAGGGTTTGCTTTTTCTTCTTCGTGGTTGTTTGGCAGTTAAGCATCAGTGTGAACCACTGATGTATTGCTGTTTATGATGGTGATGGTATGAGTGACTCTCTCGGTGTGGTGGCCACACCGTCCAGCTTAGCCCGATAGGTCATCGAGATGCCTATGGCGTCACAGCGCATCAAGGTCCAATATCTTTTTGACGGGTTTAGCATTTGTGTTAATCATTGGCCTATATCTGCGGGTGATTTTGTCCGTGCTGTTGTTAACATGCCCCGTGTGTCTCAAAAGGTGAATTTTTAGCTTTTTACCCAATTGCATCCCAGCTGATGAAAGACAAGTAACCCAGTTAAGGTTTGCCGCATAATAATACCGCCAGTAATAACAATACTCATCGCGTACCTCATTGAAACATGTGACAAACTGCCACGATCAGTGTCGCGTGAAAGGAACCAGTTATTCAGTTTCGCGGTTAAGTTGAAGGTGTGCGCGCTAGTTTAGGGTGGGTGATGCATAGCACCATATCGTCCGCTTATATGGTGTCAAACCTGTGATTATAAACTGACATACTGCTTAAAGTGGGAACTATTGACTATATCTTGTAGAACCTGGGAGTCTGACTTGAATACCGCATCGTTTCAGTCTAAGAAATGTGTGTGAACAGCTCTTGATTTTTCATCAGTCAATGGCAAAATGGAATGAACTAGATATCTGTGAGTGCATCGAACGTTGAGCTTGAGTGACTGTCATCATCGTTATCCTGATCATCAAAATAAGGAGCTCTAGCCAAGAATAAAGAGGAAATGGACGTAACTACCAAAAACAATCGTGTCTGCGCTCAGTCATTCGACTTCAAGTTATCTACACATTACAAGCAGACAACTAAGTTATAAATGATAATGAACTATAATAGGCAAATTGACTAGAGTCCTTGATGTTTACTTAACTTTCCACTTGCATGTAAACTCTGTTATTGGACAGTTTCACTGCTCTAAACGTGCATTTAATAAAACGAAATTTGGCCGTTCCTTTCTTCTGACTTGGCATGACAAACACCATTCTCCATCACATCATGTTTACGTTGTAAGACACCGGATAGAAAGCTGAAGTGGAAGTTGGTGCAGAAACTTAGCGTATTCCTTCAGAAGGACAGATGATAGGCCGCCAAAGTTGTTTTACCTGACCGAGTTCTTACTGGGTATAGATAGATCAGCGAAAAAATACGAACTTTTCGTTATCGTGTTGAAGTTACTATTGTACTGTTCGAGGATGACGGATTTCTTTCTTTAAATGGAACATTGCTCACAATTGATCGTAGCTATCACATTCCACTGGCTAGGATATGCACTACTGACGTGCTTTAAAAGGAGCGAAACCCGGGTCTGTTTTTTCTTTTCGAACAGAGGTAATCGGAAAGCCTGTGGGAACGTGACACCTGTTATCACTTGTGAATGGTATTCAGTCTTTATCATCTGAAATCGGGTACTGTTTGCCAGTAACAGGTTACTTGGCAGAAAATTTTAATCCACTTAGCTTCTTGTTCTTTTGTCAAATCTCGCAGCAACCTTAAAACTACGTTGAACTTCGTAAGTTTACTGACGTACATTTAACATCTGATGAGACGGTGTACTACATCCAAAGGACTTCATCTTAGCGTTGTGACCCTTGGCAAGTGGCGGACAGCTGGATAACCTTGCTGCTCAACTGTTACCATACACAATTTCTTTATTTCGAGGTCATTCTTATCTCGGCTTATGCACGTCACACGTGGACGATTGTGATGTATGTAACAACCACGTCGATGATGCTCGTGCTATTCCATATGCCGATGAGCGTTGTCCTGACATGCTCATCCGTAATTTCACACCCGCCTCTTCCGTCGTTTTTTCCCATTAACCTATCATTTAACCCCTTTTATTTAGCCAATCATTAGATCAACACTAGAGGAACATTTATACGTTCGTCGTCGTGAACTTTGTGGCATTGGAAATACCCTATCGGCTTCTTACAGCTTGTTAAAAATAATCCAACTGCGTTTTCATTACAATATTCATCGTAGATATTGCAACATATCGTGAACTCTCACGTGGGCCAATATTATCGGACTGTTTATTTTTCTTCCAAAGTTAGTGTAGTGTGTTCTTTGATCCAAACGGTCAGTGCCTAATACACATCAACGTATCGCAGTTAGTATAAGGTTGTTTATAATCTTAAAGAGTTAATGGGCAAAATAATAAAATAACATCATGACAAGATCATAATTCTATCTTGAAAGGTCGTCTTTCTGAAGAGGCTAGTAAAAACTGCTCTCTCTGTCTGTTTTGGTAATCTCCCTAATCCGACAATCTTAAAGGGATAATCGTTGTTAATGTTACACATTTCCGTGTAGTCCATTCAATAGATCACCTCGGAGCTCACCGGGTTGTTAGTTAATCGAAAAGCACGAAGTTTTTGTTGATATGTTTAGCTCAATGATCTTCAGGTCGCAAAATACATATTATTAAGATGTTAATGTGTAGTAATAGGAAACAACACATCATTTTGCATATGTTCCCACAAGAATAGCCAGATACCGTAATCATGATGTCAACTATTTCGCTCTATAGATACAAGTTTGGTTTTTTATCCATGATGTTCTAAATGCTAGTACTTTGTCGCAACCGTGTTACACATATCGAAGATTGTTCGTAGACCAAATGAAGATCCTAGGCTAGTTTTCTGTTTACTTACATAAATTTGTGACATTTCTTATTTGGCGCATGTATTGATTGTGTTAATGCGCTGCTTTCATTCGTTCGCGTCGGACACATTGTCTATAGGTTGGCAATGACCGTACTCATAGGTGCCTTTCGTCGATGTGCATCATCCGGCCATATATTTGGAAGTGTACCCAGTGAACAGGTGTAGGCACATTTGTTCGATTGCGGCGTTAGCAGTTACACACACTGTGCCTAATTGGTATGCATGTGAAGTTTGTGCTTCTGATCGTACTCAGTTCACTGAACGAACACTTGTTTTCCACTGCACAAAAAGTGCTCAGATTTTCTATATGGTACATCTGTTTATATTTTTCATTTCGACTTACGTGAACAACCTGAATGTCATCTTCGACGCGTTTCTGTTGAACTACTCAGATTACATTGAATTTGGTTGCTAACAGTTCATTTACAGTTACGCTTCACTTTTACGGTATTGCTTTGCTCATTTCACCTCCATTTTCTAAACGTTTTAATGCGTTCATATCTCATGATGCTCATTTTGAAACCAACACTGTACATTGACCGATGTACATAACTATTTGATTATGACACCGGGCAGAGCAGCTTTTTTCTTTTTAACGCGACCTACTTTCTATTAATCTGCTGCCAGTTCCATTATGGTTTGTTGTCTGTAATCCATTCGTCATTTCCTCTTACCGCCTTACCCAGTTATTTTATGCGACTGTAGTTTTTACTGAAGCAGAAACGTTTTTCTACTTTTTTTATTTCCCACTTTTATTGTTTCTTGCGTCACCATACACTATCCTACATCTCTGGAGTAAGATATTGTCCCCTTATATAGGTCACTCAAGCACGTTTACAAATGTATTGGTGTTTACTGCACAATTTGGTTTACTTGTATAATTTCTGAGCGCATTGTTTTGTGCGGCAAGTTTACTGAACAAATACCTTCCACAGCTCTTGCCCATCTTCTCTTTTTGAGAATTACCGCAGTGTATATTTACCTCTTCATAGTGACAAAAATCATAACTGTCGTTCACTCGTTCAAAGTCGTACAACTAAACACTCATCCATTGATTGACTGAATAATGGCTGTTCGTTTGACATGACCCTTTTTCGCTACCCCTCGGAGGATTGTTTTTGTCAACTTATCTGCCTCTGTAATTGTATATATATGCTGGATTCCCACTCTTCCGACACAATACTGTACCCGGGTTGGTACGATTTCAAGATCATGCACACAACCGAAGCTCAGTGTGCGGTGACTGTTTTGTCATCCATGTGTTACTGATCTGTTATCTTTCCGAGTAGACTGAATTTTCACACTCCCAATAACACAACGGTTAGTGTTCGTTTTTTCCACCTTTTCCGAATCCACGTTCATCGCCGCAAATAGGTGACCTTGAACAGCCTAGTAACCTTCTATAACCAACACGATCAGTCCTGTTCTTCTCATTCCACTCTAAAAAGGTGTAGTTTTTTTCTGGCCACACTGTCTTTACTGGCGCTGATAATCGTTTTCGACATTATCCATCGTGTATTATAAACATTCAAAACATTTACGTTTAATCTGCTTTGTGATTTGCCTTAACGACAATCATCACACTTACTTTCATCCTGTTCGTTTATACAGGTTGAAGAAGACATTGCTAACCTAGGTCCTGGTTTTGATCAGCTCACGGAGTCATCAGAAATCGGAAATTTGGATCCTAGTAAGTTAGTTGATGGATATCGCTGAATGATCCTCATTACTCGTATTGCATTGGATCAGAATTTTAGTAAATCCTGTCCACAAGTGTTATTTTGCGTCTGTCTCTTCAGTTCACATATCAACCTGGATTAGTACCCACATGATGCTGTCCTATTGATTTAATGGCAGGTATGCCATTATAAATAATTGGCTTCTGTACATTTGATATTCACTTCAGTCTTTATGATTAACTTTTTTCCTTTCAAATTCTCATCCATTGTGACGGTCCTCTTTTGGCAGTGTATGTGTGTACCCTTTAACTTAATTGGTCACTATGACAAGAAGACAGATGCTACGAGATTGCAACAATTCACATGTGCTCAGCGTTCACATTCATAATACATTGAACAACTTAATTGGACCAGTTAGATGATCTACCTCCAGGACTTATTTGGTGATCGAGGAAGTCGGGTTTTTATCTCAATAATAAGTTACTAACACTCATTACCCTATTGTTATTAATAACCACTTGGGTAGATGTTCGGTCATCTGTTATCGTAGACCTCCTTCCGTTTCATTGATGCAAATGTCACCTCAGTTACGAATGTACTCGTAAATTAAATGAAAATGAAAAACCAGAGAATAGTGAGCCTTAGTTGTATTTTTCTTCAGCTTGCTTTTTGTTAGATTAAATGTTGATTAAGGAATATTTGGTCTTTGGATACAGTCGGAATTGTTGTTTTGATTCTCTGTTTGTTCACTGTGTTTAGCTGACACATTCTCTGTAGTCGCCATCCGTAACTGTTTTTCTCACTATTTCGCATCGTATGTATTATAGGTGGCACCAAATTATCTTGTTTCATGATACACCAGATGAACCAAACGACATTTGTACTCCTCGGGTGTGACTTGAGAGTTGCTTATAGTAATCACTTCCTTTGACTTCAGAATAAATAATGCCTTATAACGAGCCATCCTGACGTAAATTTCTTTTCACAAGAAATACCAGAGTGTACAAATTTAAAAAGATGATAGAAAACATCAAAGTGATTGCCGTTAGTAAGTGAAGAATGTCATGTTTATAATGTACGCGAAGTTTGATTTCGTCTTTATAACCTGACACCTTACTTCTTCTCATTCCTTGTAAACTGTCTGCAAAAGTAGGAACGAAGTGATTGCCCATATTGTTACGCCGTCTATTTGTTTGTGTACACATTCTTCAAATTTCAATCTAACATCATGGTTGCATAAAACAATGGGTTCCCTGGGGGTATTCGCATATGGAGCACACAGAAAGATTTTGAACAGAAATGATGTAGGTTCATAGAGGTTTACACCTGTAATTGCTGAATCAGTGGCAATAGGATGCCCGTGTTTTCCAACTCTGAAGCATTTTCTAGATCCTGTATCAGTTGAAAGAAGTCGGATAAACTTAGTTGAGGATATCCACAATACATATGACGAGACTATGTTTCACAGAATTTTCTATAGTCAGGATGGGTCTCAATGAAACGGCCGTGTTTCACGTTTGGTATACATCATATATGTGGTGTGCAAGTGACTTGATTTCATTTGCTCATTTTGGACCCCAGTGATTTAACCGTACCATCACATGGTGTGAATCCCCGCTGCTAATATGTGGATATTCGGCGCGCGGTGCAGTTTGAGAGTTCGTTCATCCTTTTGTATGGTGACCACTTTTTATACAATCCGTATTCGATAATTCTTTCTCAAGTCAATACAATTACATAGGTTTCATCAAGACGTCATAAGACAAAACGTAAAAACAAGGACTGTTCGCGAGTGACAGTGAATGCTAATCTAGACTACGCACACAATAATTGGTTAGGCCCAGGTCGTACATTGACTGGATGCCACGTCACACGGTCAGGGTCGAATGTTCGTGTGTGACGTGACATCCAGTCAACGTACGGCCTGGGCCTAACCAATTATTGTGTGCGTAGTCTAGATTAGCCTTTACTGTTACTCACGAACAGTCCTTGTTTTTACGTTTTGTCTTATGACATCTTGTTGAAATCTGTGTAATTGTATTGACTTGAGAATTATCGAAAACACTTGTTTGTCACATCACTACTTTTGACGTTATGAGAATTTTCCGACAACACATGTAATTTATGGTCAGAGTGCTTGACTCCTCATTTAATTTTAGCGAAATGAGCCTTCTAGTTTGTTTAAGTTGGATATCAAACAACCTTGCTGTGGTTGGTTTACTGAACAAGACACTAATTGTTGCAAAATGTGACTTGATGAAGAACCCTCAGCTTGATCTTATAAAATTCAAATTGTTCGGTAGTTGGTCATTTCTTGGCTGCATCTTGGATTTTAGTTCATGGAACAGTTCTTTTAATTGTGCGTGCATTACCCAGGTTATGCACATGTTTCAAGATATCACGCGACTCAGAACGTCAAGGATTGCTACCTGCCACGCAATGTGTTCATCCTGCCGCCAATTTCAGCTCGATGTTCTTCAGTGTAAGGGCTGTTCTTCCTGATTCTGAACATAACATACTAGATTTTTCTGCCTCCTCTTAATTCAACAGTTCGTATGCAAGCGGGGTGACTTTTGAATCGGCTGAGTGAAACAGAGCCTATGACAACGGATGTTGGAACACCTGCCCAGATGTCTACTGGAAGCACTAGCGTAAAAAACGTTTGTACATCGATGTTCCGATGAAAATCTGACGCCCTCGATCACTAATTTAATTTTGATTGCAAATCTGGTTGACCCTATCAGTCTGCTCAGTTTATTGTTACACAATCAAGCCCCGGATTTACGTTACCTGAGACAATGTTGCTCGGTTGTATGTCGACAAAGTGCTGACATAATGCATGTTAATTCCGTGAAATTGATGATGTTTAGGTCACAATCCTTGTTTGTACACGCACCCCAATCCCTTAGTGTCACTGTTAGCTGGTTGTTACTCGCTGACCACATTTTGGCCGCTTGTTGAATGCGACCACCGAGCATAAAAGAAATGTTCCCATCCGTGTTGTCTTTCCATGTTGGCTATCATTACTACATTTGCGTTTTCACAAGTTTTCATTTTCTAACTTGTGAACTAAAATACCCATACCTCACTGGAGTGGTTGTGTAAACTGTCGACAAAAACCACATCACCGACTGCTAATACAGCCGTTTCGGTTACTTTTCAGCGTTGCCTATTACAGTATATTTTTTTCCAGTGGACCCATCATAATGCTCATTGTTTCCGCACCTCATTATTCTCCTTCTTTCTATTGACACTGCGATTTAGATATTCTACCGAGTTAAAGATGTGACTGCAGGCTGTTAGGATTAAGTCGGTTCCCCATCATTGTTCATCTTTGTTGGATAGCTGCCCTACCGAGTACCTTAAAAGTCGTTAAAGATGAGCGCGATATATGCTCACTCACGCACAGCAAACAATAACAGTAGTTGAGTGACCAGAATTCAGTTAGTTTGAGTAACAATCACCCGACACCATTTTTTTGATAAGTTCCGGAGAAAGATGGACCAGGCCAGGAGTTATATTGTGTTTCCATAAATCAGGCTCCAAAGCCATTTCCGTTTCCGACTGGGGAAAGATGCTAGTCTCAAAACCAACCAAACTATTTCCACTGTCTCCACAGTCTAATGTACTGATCCAAGCCCAGTGAAACATTCACTTAAGTGCTCAGCTCATCTGGCAAGTCGCCACGACAGACTGTAAATAAATGAACCATCTTTTTCATAAATTGTGTCAACGACGCCTGGCTGACAGACAACCAGTGCAAAGACGAATCAGAGAAAATCGTACTCAGCCGTTTGCTGAAGAAAATGTCATTTTCATATCCGTAACTCACTCGGACAAGCAATCACCACCGCGTCTGCACCAGCACTTCCCAACTTCACTTTTCGCCTCCCAGTGGTCATTTTCACAATCAGAGTCGAGAGGAATCGGTTGACGTTTTTTCACAAATTCCTCCGAATTTAATAGAACCTCTCTTCCACTCTATAAGCAACATTTGAACGGATCTCTCCACAGGGAATTTGCATAGCTTTTGGGATGTCTACCCAGTGCTCGGTTAGATCACTGCGTGGTTGTGACCCAGACAGTTTAAACACAAGTGCTGTTTAATGTGCGTTTCGTGGGCTGTTGTCGCTCAAGTTCCAGCTGGATATTTCATTTCTGCAAGCAGCTGATTTGTGAACAAACAGTAATATCACGCGGCCGAGAATGACGACACGTTCCTAGAAAATGCAGTTACTCCTTAATAGAGTGGCACCGTCGGAGATATGGTTTATTTATACAGAGCGGTCTTCTCGTGACGCTTTTCCATCTACTGTAAACACTTGCGCAACTCGATATGTACAGTCTGTGAGATACGGATAACTGTAACAACCAATCGCCATTGTCAGTGTGTTGTACTCGGACGCCAAACATACAATAACCTATTCACTGTTCTCCTGGGGTGAGACGACTAAGTTGGGGTTTGTATGACTAACAAGCACAGCGATGTTTGAGTGTTTACGTTTTATGGGAACATGAACGATTGCCTTGTACAGGGCGTTCTTGACTGTATCTGAACTGTCGTCCTCTACAACGGCACACAGTAATCACTGTCTTTCTAGTTTGTGTAGTCATGGTTTGACTGAAGTGCCTACGTCTGATGACACACCAGTGACTATTCACTGGGATCCAGTCGAGCATGCTTTGTTGTGCCATAGAGTAGCTGACTGTGTTTCTCACTCCGACTTGACTGGAAAATTCGGCTTCATCGTTATCAGTGACCTTGAGTGGGAACTGCTGTTCCCTTGTACGATCCGATGTTGAGTTCGGGTGGATGAAAACGATGGGATTGTAAATGTGCATTTTGTAGGCAAAGCACTCATCCACTTCAAATGTTGTGACAGTACTCTTCAGATCGACGAATTGACCTAGTTATCGGAGAGCGTGAACGTCAATGTTCGTCTAGGTGGTTTGTGGTATGGAAGTGGTCTGAAGTGATGTGATCCCATCCAGGGCCACTGACTTACCAGTGTGACCAGTGAGCGGATGGGAGACTGAAGTTTCCCTGCAGAGACCCATCCAGAGCAAGTTGTTTGGATGTCTGACTCAGTGGTAAAGGTCTGGCCTTGCCTAGTACTCAGTGAATAGGATACTGATGTCTTATTCTCAGTACCACTATGCGATGCAGATGTGTTCAGTGCTACGCGGAGCCTCTTGCTATTGTGATATCTTCTTCGACCGTATTGAATAATACTTCGGCAGTTACAGTCAGTCCATGGGCGATCGAAGTGCTCTTTATTTGAGGGTATCTTTTACAACCCCGTTCTTCCTTTGAACGGAAAACAGCAGTACCGTAACTGTAAACGTAGATCCTAGGATAGTTTATCATTATCACTACCTAAATGGTCCTACGCGGTAAGTCGTAAGACATGCATTCCTATAGGTGTCTATGCTTTTCGTTTGACTGCCCTCCTCTAGCCTGCCTGATAGGGTTGCATATGGTATGACCAAAGTCCTAGTCAGCACTGCCCTCCGAATGAACTCATCACGCACGTCTGACCTCCCCAACAGGTTAGTGAGAGCGGTCCGGTTGGTGGCACACACCCAGTCATATAACCTGTTGTTGAAATTCACGGGGATTCCGGAACCCGCCTGAACCATCAGCATGCGTATTTCTGTTTCACGAAAAACAGACACAAAGTTATATACCATTTTCAGCAACTTATAATGGGCCGATCAATGTTTTTATTTGATTTGCTTCTGGGATGCTTCTTGTACTCTCTTGTACCGGCCGTTATCCTCATGAATTTGGTTCCTGTGTAGGGTTTGCTCTCAGAACCCCAAAGAGTGGAACCAAACGAAGCGGATATTCATCTGAATGAATATAATTCGATTGGGTTGCAATATACTCAGGCATACATAGATGACCGTTCCGATCGATCGAGTTGCTTCTTGTACATCGGGTAGTAGAAGTTTGGATCCAGGTACTCCGCGAAATAGACATTACTAACACAAAACTGTATTTTCTGTGGTAATACGAACGGAATCAGCTTCAGCACTGGATGGGCAACTGTGGCTGTAATTTACTACTTCATCAGAAGTTTCGCACTCCACCGATGAGACGGAGCAGGAGGCAATTTAGGTTTTGACATGTAATCCCATAGATGTCTATGCTTTTTGTTTGACTACCCTCCTTTAGCCTGCCTGATAATGTTGTACGTGGTATGACCGATGTCCTAGTAACACTGCCCTCCGAATGAACTCATCACGCAGGCCTGAACTTCCCAACCGATTAGTGAAGGGGTCCGGTTGGAGAGATTATTCGAATTTCTCCTTGACCACAAGATTCGGTTTTATCATTACCATTGACTCTGAGAATGAACCGCTAAGTCGCAAACTATTAAACGGTGAAGTCAAGTGAACGGTAGCGATAAAGTGGAACACAATTCAGGTGACCGTAGTTTGCATATTTAAAGGAAAACTTCACTGTGCTTTTAGCGAAAGAAGCATGGAGCTCACACTTCACCTTTGCCACAGCATGTCGGTGGCGTACACTCTTGCCACGTTTCATGAGGCATCTTTATTGACCACTAAGTAATTTGTCTACTAAGTGTACGTGGCTGAGAGTTTACACAGATATAGTGCTTGGTGTATGGCTAATGACATACAAGTCGATGCGGTTGCTTTAGAAGACATGACCGGAGACAAAATTCCGGTCGTACCTAAGATGTGCTTTACATATTAGCTCCATCAGGCGCGAAACTCAAGTATGACGCCTCATCTTGAATTGGCTAACCAGAAAGTCAGTCTGGACGTGAAATGAGTAAGTATGAGTAGAGGTCAATTTATACCAAGTAATTGTTCTCTAACTTGTTAGTTAAAGGTTAAGTATTGCTTTTCGGTGTAGTCTACGAACAGAAGATATAGTTCCAAATGAGTCAACAGGGTATGCGGTTAAAAACACAAGCCTTTCAGCTCAAGTCATTTACGGTGACTTCTGGATGGTGGTGGCCTTTGACCAAAGTAAGTGTAACAAGTTAATCCAAACTCCGATGTCATCCACTAGACACATAACATAACACAACCACGCCACCAGCGTGTAAACGTCACGCATACAACTGCATACAGTAATGTGTCTACAAAATAAGGCAGTGCGAAAAAGAATAAGTAGCTGGGATAGCCAGTGCAGACAAAACCGATTTTGACAGACATTAGTTAATCGGATTGGCGACAGTACCGTGGACTCAACAAATAATGAGAGGTAATTTGTAATGCAGAAAACAAAATCGATATGCAAGATGACGCTCACCTGAGTTCGTAGGGTGTTCATCAAACGTAACCGGAGTTGATATTCTCTAAAGTGGACCAAAGACTGGACGCGACTGAGGGCGTAATACCACAAATACATCCATCCCGCGTCGTGTTTGACCATTTTCGACAGGTCGCTGGCACTAGAACCACCGGGTCGCTCGTGGCTAGAGCGGTGTGGATGGCGCACAACATGTTTGATCAGTTTGACTTCAACACGTCGCATTCGACGACTGGTGTGCTCCAGCTGTGTAGACACTTCAGCCAACAAGTCAGCAGCACGAGAGAGCTCATTTATGTCCTCCAGCAAGACGGCTGCGGATATCAGATGACGTACCATATGCAGCAGTTCCACGGGGTACTGGTGCAACGCATCGGATTGCAAAAGCAAGCGAAACCGACCACCACCATCCGGGTTGTTGGGTGTTCCAGCATGGGTAGACGAAATAGAACTGACCAGTGTTTTCCATTGGCGGGATGCTTTCGATTTATATTCATTGGCTAGTTGAAGCTGCGCATCCACATTGCTTTGGTGAATTCTGTCGGACGAGAGACAGCAAAAGCGTCTCAAAAAATGTGAACACACATAGAAGTACAACAGTAATCGGTCGAAAACTAGTTAGTGAGAACGACTCGGGCCAACCGACACCAACAATCTGAAAGGACGGTAGGTCTTTCAGTAAAAAGCATAACAAGCTTTAACAAGAAAGTCATGCAGAGCCACAGAAAATTCAGTATACTAATGTGGTGAAAATCTACTTGATTCACCGCTTATCTAAACCCCGACACAATAGGAGATCTAACGAGAGACCAATCTAAGCGTCGCGTTAAAGATACTACATTCGGATTGGACAAACGGCCCCAATGTTACGCCTTCTGTTATTCGCTTATTTCCTTGTTCCGTATGGCACCAATTAACGTCCACTTTGTGACTTTGTACGTGCTAATACGACCAGCCAATGATAGACTGTGATTTATTTAATACTGTTGTACACCCATAAATCTGGCTTCTTGTCTTATGAATAGGAACTACTTATTGTAACTAGTACGAGGTCTTCTCCTCATTACTTGCGTGGAAGGTTTCAATTCGAGTACGAGTTCTAGGGCTATTCGAAATCTCTAATTCCGAATATTACTACTAGTCATGTTCAATTTTTAACAGAAGTAAGCTACCGGTACTTCATTTGTTGTTCACCGTTCCCTAGACTCATATCCTGCTCAACTGATTCGGCGCGTAATTATTGTTGAAGTTCAAATATTTGAAGTCATACACACCAGAGCATTTTTTGTCGGGTCGAGCTGAACCAAAGTCTGGTATGTCGACAAGCAGGATGCACAATAAAAATCAGTCATGTTGGCAAACTAGAAAATACGGTAAAACGTGGGCCGCAAACAACTGACATCGTTTGACAGCGACCTGGAAGGCTGCATGCAAACACATTTCTGGCGTACAAGCCCACAGCGCAATTCAATTGCACTCAGAAGACAAGAACGAAAACACTATTCAACACTCTTAAAGAGGCTGGACAGAATTAGTAATTGCTAACTTATTAGAAGGCGTCTACCAGGCCGATTGTAATGGATCAATGGCAGTGCACATGTGTTAGAGAAAGTCAGTCACTGAAAGGTCTACTTTTGTGTTATATATTGTGTTTAACGGGCATTACTGTTAAGATCCTAAGCGGTCCGGAGCTGTCAACTGTGAGTCCAGGATCAAAGTGGACGAGAGGTATTTTGTACATAAATAGTCCTTAGCTCTGATCGGCCACAGGAAGGACTGCGTAACGGGATGAAGACAAGGCTCACCTGTTGTGTCATTTGACAGATTAGGTCAAACTGTCGACGGTTCTCAAACCTCCGACTGATTCTACTGGATTGTCGCCTTAGTTACGCGCTCAGTCGCTTGACCCAAAACCCAGAAATGAGAAGAGACGCGGCAACACCGTTTATTGGAAGAACGAGACAAAATTAGGCCACAGAGTGATTACCATATATGGCCGACAGACAAAGAGCGAACCGAATGAAGCAATCATGCATGGCAGTCAATGTGTCAGAGCAAATCACGTTACACAGGGTATCAGAAAGCCACGTGACAAAACAGTCCAGATAGTGTACAGACGTTCGACCGCACACTTACAATCTGATTGGCTGAGTGGAACCATACCATCGTCCACGACCATACCATCTGAGCTGAGCAGGCCGATCAATGTGGCGTGATGCGCCCTGGATATTTCGTTAGGAGATGCGCCACCTAAAAGATTCACAGCGCATGCAACTTCGATAACGCAGCGCCCGTTGGCAGGCGCTACTGTGGTTGCGGAAACCACCCTTCGAAGATGTCAAGTGACCATGATCAACTTGATGTTGGTTCAGAATGATCAGTGTGACGCTGAAAGTCATCGACTCCCACTCCTACAGTCGCTGAATACAATCGAGCGTTTGTTGAATGTGTCATGGATATTCACTGATGCGAACTCCCAACAAACAAGCAATGTGCACCAGGTAATAGGTCTGAAAGTCTTTGCACCCAATTTGACAAATAGGTTTTGGCTGTTCGAAGACAGACAGTCTATCCCTCAAGTGGACTCATTTGCACTGCACCACATTAGTGGTTTCGAAAACCATTGTGCCAATGTACCAGTGTAGTCATCGAAGGTTTCTCTAGATATTGATTACGTGAAATGACTACCGTCCCAACCTAATTACTGGGGGCATGTCATGCAACTGGTGTCATCCAATCAGGTCCAAATGGCGATTACATACTGCAGTGTTTCATCTGATTTCCATGATAAAAAATCACCGAGAGAATCGAAGCGTTGCGAATCCATTGATCGCTTTAATTTAAACACATTCTGGCATACCAAAGGGTCGACTGAGTAATAAGCATCAACACAGCGCCAAGGTTACTCTCACACGTACGATCCGCTTATGAGTCGAAAATTCGGAAGAACGAAAAAACCTATTAAAATTGTCCAATACCAACAGCGATCATACAGTATCTACAAGAATCCAACATACTGAGACAGAAACATGAATAACTCTGCTACTAACTTTGGATTAACACAAGATTCTTCAACCACTAGATATGCGTGCTACTCGGAAGTTCGCATGATGTCAGCAAAAGTCAAGGATCGTGTAGAATGGCGTGAACAACTCTTCTACATGACTTGATAACTCCAGCAATACCAACAATACGTGTATAAAGTGAACATATGAGAGTACACATGCTCGTATGAGCACAAACAGCTTTATGACGAAATGACTATAAGTCATAAATCTGGCAGTGTGGTACACACACGGGCCACGAAGTCAACACGAATAACGTGAAAGTAATTGCCTGGGCAAAACAGAAGGAAAACTGTTTCGTTGTAAGGGTTCGCCACTCGAGCACACATATACAACATATACGCAAGCATTCCTGAATTTAATTCGAAAACAAACGAGAATAGGTGGTGGCGATGAGTGGTGCAAAACGCTAATTTCGAAGAGGATTTTTGGCAAAAGATGTTAATGGAAACCTAAAACATTACAAATCGACTAGTATTTAGTGTACACCTTACTTCATTGTATGTACACTTTCAGATAACCTGTAAACTTATCAATAGACTATATATATATATATATATATATATATATATATATATCACGGTGTATACTGGTCACAAAACAGCAGCAAATAACACAAAACGAAACGTGATTAATAGAAGCGTAAGGAATCAAGGTAAAAGCACTATATAATTTGATTGTGTCATTCCTGAAAGCATGTCCAACTACGGATGATTACAGGTTTTTTGGACACAACCAGGAGAACAAAACAAGGCCTCATAAGCCAGTCACTCATCCCTCAAACTTATATCATATACCGATAACCCAGTTGCTGTTTCGAGCCAATTAAAGCGCACATCAAACGTGTACACTGCGGTCAGTAAAATGGTACACACGAAGCGATTTTAATTAGTGTGTGCACTTTTAAAGGAACATTAAACTTCTTCATTTAGGAAAAACACTGCTGCTTAAACGGGGCTCTCTTTACATATAGATAGTGTTAAGAAGGAACCCGTGATCGAAGAAAGCCTGTTTTTGAACATGCTCCCCGTGAATGGGTTGAATATTCGATCGCACATGAGGACTGCAAGTATTATGGCGCTGTATGCATTGTCCTTTGATTAACAACCCGTATGGCAACTAGTGAAGGTTTTCTAACATCTCACCCACAGTTTGTACACTTGCAAGTGATCGCATAAGGTTGACTATGTGTGTTGATGCATTTACCCAAAGACAACAACATTAGTTGCGTAATACAAAAAAAGAAATACAGTAATAACACAATCGAACATGTAAACACAAAGACGGAGATCGGCTGACGCTTCCTAGTCGTGAGGACATCCTAGGTAGGTTGTGAAAGCATCGAATGACGATTTATACGCAAACTGTTCTAAACAATCACATCAGTGCAGGCCGAAAAAGTGACAATAGCAGCGGCAGCATTCGATAATTCCCATAAGCATCTGGATAGCTGCGAAGTTGATGTAAATGCTGTCCAACAGTACGACACAAGTGCTCGACTCCTAAGAAAACACGTCACAATAAGTCCTGCTTCTAGGACAGCTATGAGGTGAAGATCATAATGACACCGTTTATTGCTAATCACAACGCGAAGTAAAACTTTTGGCACTGTCGTTCGCAATCAACAGAGAAACAAATCGATGTGGTTTTCTCTCCAGGGCATAACGCTGTACTAAAAAGTCGGCTATGGAAAATGATGGCACACGTCCTGGTGTGGACGTTGCGAACACCACCCAATATCGTGCCGACTGCACCCATCGGATGTGATCACCTTCAGACAATCACACAAAACTGCGTTTCACGAAAAAGCTATCGCAAACAGAACATTCTTGCACGTCGTTTGCAAGGGTGAGCAACGGTCTAGCAGACCGAGGCTCAGACATGTTTATCATAACTGCACAAATAATCAACGAAATGGGACAACTAAACAAAATGCGAGTTGATCTTCATGCCACAAAACACCCCGACTATGACTTACTTATCTTCCACTTCTTTTGTGGCCAATAACAATTGGTTTTGCAGGTTTATGAAGAAAGGATTTCCAGCCGATAAACAGGAAGCTTCAGGCGTGGATTGTTTTGCATTGGCCTTTTCGTATTCCGCGCTCGGCGATACGAAATGACCGACTGATGTTGACTTAGAGTTCACATCGGGTTTCGGAGTCAGCGTAGTGCGCACAACGGGTACCGATGGTGAGCTTTCGTGAATGGCTGTACCCATGGATAAATCACACTGTGTATCTCTATCTACCCTCAGGGGGCATCGTTTGGGAGAAGGTGGTGTTGTCATGGTAAAGGCATCTGATCGACAAACGACGGGTGCAGCAGTTTGGGGAACGAAGGATACAGGTGGTTGAACTACAGGCGCGGAGACAACATTTTCCTGTCGCGGTGGAACTAATAAAACAGCGGTTAGTGTGCGGGGGCGATTTTTGCGCCCTTGTGAAATTGCACCACTTTCTGACACAGGACGGTCCTGAGTGGAATTGGAAGACATCGCGGAATTTAATGCAGATCGGAAATTCTCTAACTGTTTGGCTTGTGTGGATAAACAGGACTTGTCCGTCGAACAATCGATGGATCGCTGGAGAATACTTTGGAGTTTTAAACGGACTTTAGTCAAAGGCAAATCGTGAAATACCCAGCGCTCGGAGGTCAGGGTACGAAAGGAGAAAACCGGTTGAGCAACAACGGGAGGAGGGTTTGGGGAGGTTAGTAAAGGTGGATGAGGATTCACATTAGTTGACACACGATCACTATCACGTTTAGGCAAAGGGTCTTCAGATGTTTTCAAGTTGTCCACAACTGTCGACTTTCCGTCCTTCTGTTCGACTACATTTGGCCGAACAGCACCACTGCGCTTCAGCTTTTTGTTTCCCGAGTCTGGAGGCGGCATGCATGCGGGTTTTGCTGGTTTGATGTTATCAGTAACCTCGTCAGACGACTGAATGAGTCGATCTTCAATCAAAGGCGTGTTGTGATTGTCGGATCCTTGTCGATCTGATCTGTCCGTTTCCTTATCCCCATTTTTCGGCAGGCACGGAGAAACTTTATTCGACTCAACCGGAACAGTGGGCAGCCTTGATTTCATCTCATTAGAATGGATGGAAAAGTCGGTTTTCGGTGCATGTTCCGTAGCTGCACTTGAGCTTGGTAAGGATGGAGTTTGTATTTTACTAGAATCACCAGCCAGCGAAACCGCAACTGCCGGTGATTTGTTTGCCAAAGGGGCCGATGATTTTCCGTTAACCGCAAGTATACTGGAAGTCTCGTCGGCCACACATGAATCAGCTGTAGATGCATGGGCATGCGACACAGGTTCGACTGTTACTTGTTTGCTGGCAGTCACTTCCTGTGAAGAATGACGTGGCGATTCGATGGACGGGTGCTGCCGAAATTGTTCCTGCATTACGTTACATTTTTTACGCCGTACAGTCGGCGGAGAATCCAAAGAGACTGGATTAAATGAATCTGTCCTATCGAAAGTTTGTCCTGTGACCGGCCTCAATCCACGAGAACTAGAATGCACAACCAGATGATTTTCTTTGTCCGGTAAAGACATCGTTTTGTCCACTTTCCATGCGTCCGTGCACGCCGGAGGTAAACCAGTGACAAGACATTGTTGTTTCGCAGCCAACACCGTCTCTGATTCAGCGAGCAGCCGTTGGATAAGCTCACGTCTGGAGGTTGTGTGATCGTATGCCTTAGAAACATAGTGGTCGTTTCCATGAGTAGGCTTCGAATCAACCAGTTTGACACTCGCCTTATCTTGTAGCACTACAGGTGGGCTCGTAGAATGATAATGGTCATTAGCGTCAAGCAGCAGGTCTTGTGAATACATAAAAGCTGATAGTTTTTCATCGAAGCGTGAGGGAGCATTTGTGTAAGCAGCCCGTTGGTGGGATCTCAAGGTTTGTGGTGCGGATGAAATGGCGCTGGAATTCAGAGTAGAAAGGATGCAACACACTCAATTAGGGTGGAGGAATGGATCAATGTGTTAATACAAGTGTGGGCAAGTGACTGACAAACTAAACTAATTCCTGTCCCTTAGGAACCAGAGGTGATCGTGTAAGGACTTACACTGGAACGTAAATGACCGCCTTTGTTCGTAAAATATAAGAAACATTGCACATTCGTTGTACGCTTGTACAAATAGGGGAGATAGTAAACAATCATTAGTGGTGGTCGAAAGAAATGGTACTAAAAGGCAAGAGTCTGAAATATGAGAAGCCTAGTTAGTTGGTTGATGTCTAGAAATCACATTGGTTCGAAAACATTACATCCAAAAAACATCCACCTCTAATCGGAGCGTGATGCGCTATTGGTAACGGTGCTGTTCACTGTTCTCTGCAGGAACAACCTCTACCCTAATATTTGTTCTTAAGGATGCACTTCTGACCGTTAACCGTTATCAGCTAGATTGAGTCCTATTTGGGCATCAACGAGTCAATACTAATCGGGTTTTGGTTATACTAACTACCAATCCACTCTTCTAACGATGGCCTGTCTTTTTTATACACAACAGTGTCAGTTATTAGATAACACACTCTATGGGAACTCGAGGACGTCGGTGTTGCACTATTTTGATTTAGCCACGTGAAACATTACAGCAAACTCCTGAAAAACTGACGTATTCTGGGCCAAGCGCGGTTGATCCTGGTTACGACAATAATAAGCACCTCTTAGCTGCCGTGAATGAGGAATGACGTGTGTATTGCTCTGTCTTACTCTCTCCGCACTCTAACGCATGTGAACTCGTTTCTGCGTGTCGCCAACTGGTAGTCGTTTGTTGAATAACCATCAATCTTCGCTTGTCACATAGAACACAGTTACGCGTTATGTGGTTTCACGAATTTTACAACCATGAACAGCGAAAGGAGTCGAAACTTATATTCGATCCATTTCGACATGTGTTCAGCAGTCACCGAAATGATCGATACCAAGAAGACGGTGTCTGCGTAGGCGTAAGTAGACAGCGAGAGCCATACGCACGCCATGTCTTGTTTGCACCGGCTAGGCAATTACAACTGTTCCTGACCATCTTTTCAACAGCCTACTTCTATGAGCTATCTGATCTGACTTTAATGTAGGTTGAGTAATTGTGTACATATTACCAGATAATATACTGCGTTAGATATGCAATCCTATTCAGCAAAAGGAGTGATCTTACAGTAGAAAATCTCTTAACTTACCACATTTTCGAACAAGAAATCGAGATTTTATTTGTATATGTTCTATTATCAAAAAGAAAACATCAACAACCTAACATGTGTTTTTAGTTTGCATTATTGTGTGAAGGAATTTTCCGAGTCATCAGCATTAGTACTCATAATCGGGGACGCCAAAAGGTCAGATAAAGCACCCAAACGGCCAGACAAAGTTCCTAAACTGTTAAAAAATGCTCTAAAACAATGGTAACGCCGAACATACTAGTAAAAAAACTGAAGCAAAAAGTGGGACAGAGCAGCTAGCAAACCTGTGAATGTAGGTAGGTGGCCACGTTAGACAACGTGCTTAAGCAACGATACACGCGACTACAATTTCACCAACTCGGCTGGTAACATCAACAGACTTAACCTAAATGTTTTTCGTAATTCGCAACCTCGTAATGACTTCACCCAAGTGATGGCGGCCTCAGCGAATAAAGTCGATATGGGTAACACCGGGCCGACATACGTAGTGAGTGACACAACCATCACAGACTTGGCACCAATAACATTTTGCAAGATGATCGCAAATCCGAAGTTTTTCCGAAATGAGCGTTGGCAAACGATGCTTAAGTAACCACCCCATTTAGATGACACCTAACTGATGAAGACAATGATGGTTCGACACCATATAAACATGTTCGCGAACAGGTCACGATTCCCAACTAACGAGCAAAATGGTTAGCGTGTAGACAATGAGTACCTTCATCATTAAAAACAAACCGGTGAGTTTTGAATGTCATAGATGACAAAGTTTGGTGATGTGAACATGTAGTTTCGCCAACTTCACTGACATGTTCACATCAAAACCGTTTAAACTGGTAAAAATTGGAAGTGAGACCAATTCAACTGTGTTTTAAATTGTATTTGTAAGACTACCGAGAACAGAAATTAACGTGAGAATGAACGAACTAGGACCGAAATCTGAGACACTTCAAAACTGGAACACTACTCGACCAAAATTTGGGCGATAGTATTCGATGCACACCATGTGAACAAATGACCGGGTTCCAGGGTCTACTGTGGACTAATTCAGGATTTGTAGATTTTCATGTTCTATCAACTTGCAATCGGCCAGTTAAACCTGGACATCTGATATTGCACATTACCACTACCACGCTGAAAGTTGATGCCTAAATAAAGACTGATCAGCCGAGAGATTCTTGCTAACACAGCCAACTGGATGACATTCGGATTTCTATCAGGATGCGAATATACGCAAAACAGGCGTGATTCGAAGCAATCGCTTTTAGATTACGAGTCTGTATAATGAACCACGCTGCAATCAGCCACAACGAACAAACATGCGTGCATACTGGGCGTGTGACTTCAAAGTCAAATCAGAATACACGTTGGAAGGGGATGCAAACATGTGCGTGAAAAGCTGTCAGGTTAGCAGGATTGAACGGAATATCTCGGACGGAGGTTGGCAAATGGAGGTCTGGTGAGAATGACAGAATGGTAGGCACTAAGAGTAAATACTACCAAAAGTATATTCAAACCTTTCTGGGGTAGTGGTGGATGCCAGCCAATTTGTAACCTAACCACAAAATGGCTAATCCACTTTAGCTTATGATGAAACAGGTACAACAGTAAACCAAAAGGATGGAAGTAGGTTTGGATAGAACACCAACAGAAGAATACTACCATGTTCAAAACGACTAATGCGTCCAAACTTAAACGTCTAGATTAAAGCCCGATGCTGGAGTTCTCGGCAGAAGGGTTTTATGTAAGCGATGGTACATAGTGGTAGCAGAAAAACTAGGCGAATAAAACGATCAATACATGAACGTCTAAGTGGTTGGAATTTCAAAAACAGAAATTCAGAGAAGTACTTAATATTAATTCGACAAAAATATTAAGCATAAACAGACCCAGATTTAAAAAATCTGCATCTCGAATATGTTTAAACCAGAGAAATGTGTCATATGTTACGCATCAGTTACGAAGCTGTGATAGCAGCATAGGAGATTCATACTATTCACCCACACACCACACAGTGCCTTCGACGACAGCTAAGTGATAAACAGAATACACTGCCGAGACAACAATACATCAAACACCTATCACTAGCATACACCAACGTGTCAATTAAGTACCGAGAATGCATAAGTCACCAATAGTTAAACAGATTTATCAGTTACGAAGAGATCCAAGTGGAAAAATGACACTGGATGACCCTACAAACCCTGTGCTCTATCGATAGACAAAGAGAGAAAATTATCACTGCGGTGGCGACAAATTAGGAATGAGATAGAGAAAAGAATAAGCATGAACAAGTGTGGTCTTCACATATTTCAGAGCCTCTTTAAGAATAACTAGGCACATGCAGTCAATCGGTCGGATTATGGCCCCTCGATTAATTCGATAAGCGGTAATGATAACTGAAATAAAATAGGCACTCAGACCATTATATCGGATGACCTGTTTAGATGATGTAAACATCGATCCCGCTGGATATTCAAAATCCCCGGCGAAGATTGGTTAATCATTCTCGTAACAAGAAAGTGCCTTAAGCGTAGGGCAAACACACACAAGGAAATATTGCTTGAGTTGAAACGGTCACAAGCTACATCGCCCTTATTCGTAAGCGGTACAAGATTTCGGTCAGGTCAATTGAACAATAGTCGAAAATGAAAGGGGGTTCCGCATTCACACAAATACACCAGCAAGCCGCTTTGACGAAGCACTCAGGAAGAACTAACCTCTCCGTGTATATCCTTATGACGGTCTAGCACATTTTCAAGAAGCGACCGCGTTGAATGGTGCGCTAATGACTTTACATTAGGCGCGACTGACGTATCATATTCAAACGCACGGTCACATTTTGTGAGGAATGCTCAGATTGTTCAATCGCCCATATATCCGGGTACCAAATGTTAAACATGACAAATCCTGATAGACCGGTATATTTAGGATTCTCGCCAGAACCATTACATCCGTAATTATCCGATTAGACGCTGACAAACATCATCCGTTACGTTGTCCGGACGACAGTCCGTGGAGTTATTGATCACGGTGATCAACCGATAATGTCTATCAGATTTATTTTTCTCATCACGCGACTTCCTCAATCTATTGGCTTAGGGTTGGTCATTAATTGAATTCGGGATGCCAGTGAATCCGCAGCGATACTGTGCGCATTTCTATCGCTGATTTGGTCGAATAGTGAGGTCACGTTCTGCAGACCCCCATGCACACAGAGCCCTCGCAATGCTATCGTGCACGAAAAGTAAGGCTTCACCGTAGTTTTGATGTCCTGGATACGATTTTCACCTTAACGACGAAACAGGTTACTATGCCTAAGTCACCCCCGTGTGGTTGTCGACCTGCGAGCGTCCGAATGCCGTAAATGGCCGGGTTGAACCGGTTCTATATTTTAAAGGGTGTCGAAATCATAATGCTCCAGGCTGGTTTCCGTTTTCAACTGTTCATTCTTAGCTAACTGTATCATATCTGGGGCATAATTTATCTTCCAGACAAACATAATAGATTACGCTGGTGCACACGTGCTCAACCAATATAATCACAAGTGAATCGCACGGTCACGTGGCGGTGATAAGTTAGACAGTGGCTATTGGCTTGTTTGCAAAGTAAACGGTCATCTGTACTAGTTCGAGACCTCGTGCGCGAAGGTCCTGGATACGTGAGAATTTCATTATTTTTTGACTAACAACTCATTTACGAGTTATGTGTATTGGCTATTCCAGAATCGGTGGAGTCGTTGCAAGTGCTAATAACACTCGGAGGGTACTTGCAAAAACTTAGTCTGTCCTATGATTCTAGATGGTGCTATGGTTTTACGGTGTAAGTTAGCATAAGTGATGTCTACTTACTGGTCAAAAGTCGCCGGAAGCATACGATCAGCCTCGTGGTTGTTACCAGTCATCGATTACGTGTACACAAAAATCTCAACCAGAGAAACGAAGAATGCTGAAAAATCTCGGTGGTTTCATTTACTTTCATAATGTAACGTCTCACTCACTTAAGCTGGTTAATTTAACTTTGGTCAAAATGACCAACGTGGTTAGTCGGGGAGTATACAATTCTTCGGATGTTAACTTTACCCTTCTCACTACTTTCGTGGACGAAACACTCAGCGGCCACTCGGTGTAGTCTACCATTTATATTTTCGGTTTCGAACACACCTTTATCACGTACTGTTTCTGGCCCAATTGGATGCCAACCACTCATCTACTCGCTTGCCTGATGCGAGACCTTTGATTCCCGTCCAGAAGATCTGCTTGTCTTGTGCTGCCCTCGATAACCCTGTGTCATATCCGAGCAAGGCAGCCTGACTGGATATCCGACTCGCGCAGGTGCGAGCTTGCTAGCCTCAATTTGTTTAAACGGCCGGATTTAATGCTCGACCCATGAAGCCTAAAAACCGATGTTCCGGTTAACGGACCCAATCTCCAACGCTTTCGTACTTGGTCTGCGCTGTAGCTCGCACAACCTGGCCGCTTGAACGGTCCAGATGTCTAATCATGTGTTTCCGTCGCCAAACACGGATCCAGGCAAGTAACTTGTGTGTGGACCGATTTCGCGGACGCGTTTCACTTGACGTGCGTACTTTGGTCAGTCAGGCCACGTCGTGAAGTGCATTCAACATATGTGCCCGTATCCTTGGTTAACGTGACGGTATTGTTCCGAGGAATTCCGTAGTTAGTCACTGAATGTCACGGAATGTGAATGCGGTTCGTCCGTTTGGCAATTCTTTGTACGACTATGTCCAACCTGTTTCTTTTCATTTCACAACTAAGTTCAATGTTGTCATAGGTTCTTTCTCAACTGTTCATATTTAACACGTCCTTCCTTTTAACATTGGCGAACTCATAAGATATCTTCAGTTTCCTTGGAAGTCTGCTAAAGGATTACGTACCTCTACAAACTTGAATGGTTTCTGTGGTTTCAATCTGAATCATGGGATTACCGATTGAAGTTACCAGGACAGTCACTGTACTTACTCTCGAGGGGATTGAACAATTTGAGCATTCCTCACAAAATGTGACCGTGCGTTTGAATATGATAATGCAGTCGCGCCCAATGTAAAGTCAGTAGCACAGCATTCAACGTGGTCGCTTCTTGAAAGCGTGCCGGGTCGTTATAAGGTTATACACAGAGACCTCATTGTATCACAAAACTGCAGCATGGTACTTCGTGAAAGCGACGGGCTGTTTCTCAGTTGTTTGTGTTTGTCGATTCCCAGTGACTTTCCACGTGATATTACCTAAATCAGCACGTCTAATTACTGGTTTCATTATGTTATGTTATATCGTTTGCTTAATTCCAATTTGCAACCGCGGTTCTCATTACATTTGTATGTATAGATTGCCATTTCTGTCGGTTCTTTCAATGTCTATTGGCTTGTGGACGTTACTTCCTTGGCCTACCTAGACGAACGAGACTGGTTTCCATCCATGCCAGTTTGATGTATATGTAAGTTTCCCCGTTTTCATATGAGGCATTCGTAATCCGCGGCAGCATACTGGAGTTGAGCAAACTATATAACTTAACACGATAAAATCAGTTGGTAGACCGGCTGATTCACGTAATCTCAGTTGGGACGATACTAGCAATCGATAAACATATGTAACACAAAACCGTATAACCTCGAATCCAATCCCTGCGGCTTGGCAATCGTAGGCGTCCGTATGAAAGGGTCTCTGATCACACAAGAAGAAACGTTTCAACAAGATCGAAAGCAGCTGACAATAACACTTCATTTTTGTGGGACACAGGTGGCACATGTTGCCAAGGGAGAGATCTTCGCAACACTGGCGCAACTGAGGTCGTGAGTGATGAAATTTAAACGAAACCGATCTGTGGAGTCAAGCGGAATGATCAGCAGGTAGTGAGGTTATCAGACGCGTTGTAATGATTGTCTGTAATGGACTGTGCGTTGGCTCTCGTTATTTAAGTAACCTGAAATGTAGGGAACCTTTATGGAGTGAAACACTGGTCACTGAATGCTGTTTCGGAAAACTTCAAGGGAATTGGGGTTTAATTCGAGTATTGGGGATAATTGACATGCAGACAGGCTTTGTGAACTCGTGTCCCCAACTGCGAAAAAAAAATCTAATCGAAGAGTGTCTCTGGGGATCTGCAGTCTTCCTTTTTTGTTTAAATCGTTGTGTATTCCATGGGTATCACAGACGACCATGTTTGCTACGAATGTTATGTCGCGTTTGAAAAGTATCGGATCTGGTTTAAAAAGTGAGCACTTGGTCGTATAGACCACGTATGGTGAGTAGTTATGTGTCTGTTGATCCCTGGTGTCAGTAATAACATGACTGAATCATTCAACGAAACTAAGGGCAGCATACGACATACATCTTGGATGCCTCACGATAAAAATATGACAAATCACCACATCATGTGTCAGGACGCGTCCCAAATAAACCGACATTATGACAAGACATAACAATGGCAAATTAGTTGAAAATGGTTTATTTCTGATACATTAATAAAGGCAAGAAAAACTATGACTAATTGGGTATATCTTCATTCGACGGGGGCTAGTAGGACTCAATATCTATGTAAATCATTGATATGTTCATGTCATGCGAAACAAACAGATCTTCGCGAGTGGATTCAGATCAGAACAGAGTAGGCAATCACACGTATGGCTAGCAAGGGAGGGGTCACATCCTTGTTATGTGGAAGGTAAGCAATAGAGTATTGCGCTATTGGATTCTTAATTTTTGGCGTGTATATGAACTGACCAAAATCAATAATTATTTACGTTATTCACAATCCAAAATGACTGCTCACAGCTGAAAGCTCTGCCCGTGTGTTTTCTCGCCAAATTACATCTTTTAGAAAGAGAAGTCAAACATCATAATAATTCAGACTGAAAAATCTTTCGCCATTAAAGATAATATGTGTCGATTGCGGTGATTAAGAAAAATGAGCCTCCAGTCATTGAAACGAAGTCGAACATACAAATGATAGAAGAAAATTGGTCTTCTTTCATTGTAACAATCTATCCAGGGACGTTCTCGCGTTAAACTCCGTATGGTTCTTGTTGAGATGTCTAGCACGAGCATTAATTTCACCTTTTACTAATCCTTAATTGCATTCATGATCAATCAAAAGGCACTAGGTTTATCTCGTCAAGATAAAATTGTCTACATGCAGCGACGGACATCAGGAAACGACTGAAAGCAGACATCGACCTCTAAAGTCGCATGGTAACCTGTCGCATGCTCAAATGTAATCGCTCAAAATCTGGCGTTCTTCAAATTCCCTTAATGCTGCACAGCCCGACAATCAGGAGTAACGTATTACGTGTTTTTGATGACTGCATCTGATTTGGACTTAAATTACCATCCCATCAATATGGTACCCACAGTTTGGTATGCTTAAACTTGTTGACTGACATACATTCAGGTCACTGGTTAGCCTGCAAAAAGCATTTGACTCACGCAACATGTCAAGAGAACAAAAGCGACCTTGTTACTCTTGGCGGGATCATTTTTTTTGTTAAAAACTGCTAATCCGCAAATTATAAACCGATGTGAAGTAGCCTTCAAAACTTCTGACCTTTGAGGTTCTTCCCTTAATGGGAGGATGAAAGTGCGTTTTCTGTGAAGCAACACAACAGAAGTGATACGTTTATTTCGCGGGGTGCATTCCCAAAACACCCGAAAACATTTACAGAATGCTTATCTTTTGCTGAGAGTCAAGGATTACTCAAACTAACTGCTCACCACTGATAGTCACAATGAGTTGTAAGAAAATTACTACGTTCTTTTCACGGTTGGGTTCTTGAGTGAAATCATGGGTGTATGCTCACAGAATCTACGGTGTGATTTATTTTGATTTGCACTTCCGTTACACGAGCTAATTTGAGAAATTTCACCAAATGCAATAAATGCGATTTTTGTTTCACCTTTCGAAAACACACCATAACTAGAGAACGACAATAAAATCAACAGGCACCTCGAAGGAGGATCAGAGTAGGTGATTTGGGGTCGTGTGATCGTTATCTAAAAGACAAATCTATACCAACCTTGAATTCACATAGTGCGCTATTTTAAAAGAGCATGTGCTGAATAGTATAACACATTCGGCTAAATGAAACACAGAGTTGATTCTGTCACTAACAAATGATGTCAAGCTGATGAATATTCCAATGGTATTGGATTCGTTGAGCTAAGTAAGTTTACCTCCCACAGATTCGGGGGGAATCCGATAAAGAAATTCTTACCCCGAAGTGAAACCTAATTTGTAATCCAACCGGAAGACAGTGACCGCCATTGTCTTCGAGTTGTGCCAGGTCTCGCAGATTTATAATACGCTGTTAACATACCATTAACATTAACAGCATTTTCATATGACTTGAGCATCGTGTCTGGATAAAGAACGTAAGGCGCCTCCACGAGAAAATCTTGTCAGTTGATCGTGATCACTCATAATTTTCTCCAAGGAAGCATAGAAAACGGAAAGTTTTCAAATAAATCTACACAATTACGACTTTTAACAACCTCTGTTAGGGGTATGGTAAACCCAACCATAAGAACATGAATCGATAGTCAAATTTAGCGTATCTTACGTCGTTTATGAGGTGCGAATTTCAGGTTCATTTTAATACTGTTTCACGTCTTCACGTGGCATTATGACCACCGTAATATAAACAGTGTAATATATTTCTGGTCTTGCCAGACCGAAAATTGGGATAAACACAAGCGTTGCTGATAGACCGCTAAATTTATCGTCTCTCCTGTCTTATCTTGCCGTGTCGGAAGTTGTGTACAATCGGTTAGGCTATAGAGTAATTGATCAGAATATTAGCTGGAACTACTGTTGGTCACGGTTACCTGAGTCCGGTATACAGGAAAATTAAGCATTGTGTGACGAATACAACAGACAGATTTACGCCAAAATATTGCATACTTCCGTCGCGATGCACACCGTGGGACAGACGCAACGTGACACTGAACCACACACGGGGAGGATCTGCTAATCAATTAAAAAATCGACGGCTTCCGGTGTAACTGAGCGGCACACACGTACGCACACCACCAGCAGTAACATTAGGCACACAAAGCGGTAGAGGTGAAAACCAGGTACGCATGTGAGATGGAATGGTGTTTTCAGACAAATGTACAACACAACAATCGTTTGCAAGCGGTTTATCGTTAACACACATCTGGCCGAACGATTTCACTGGGAAGCATAAAGGTAGGCGAAACGTTACCATAATCGGAGCTCAACAGCATCCACGCGACCGGTGCGTTGACCCTGACACGGGATGACCAGATCGAGTCATCGTAATACAACAGTTCTGATATGACTTTCTTGCGCCTGTCAAACATACAGCTTAGAAGGCACTAAAACATCAGATGAAAGTGACTGGAAGCTCGATACCAGTGTATGCCATGATGAGACACACGCCTGTTGGTGTCGAGAAGCTTCCAACTGCCTGAGTTTCACGTGGTTTAGGGATTGGTGTTCAACGGAGAGGCAGGGTTTGTATGAAGTGAATTTAGATTCATACACACACACACCGCAGACGGTGATAACTGTAGTCTCTACCGTTAACAATACCCATGCTCTGGAAAAGGCTTGACAAATCATCCAGATTATACGGGAAGTTTACTCTAGCATTACTCTATGACTAGGATCTAAGGCGTAACAACCAGCTGCACCCATAATAGATGTCATCGGGCTCATACCGAAACATATAAAGGGATATGCACAAACCCGTCCTGGGAGACATCATACGCTTTCCATTTGACCTACAGTCACGTAAGTTAGAATTTTGCTGACGACGGGCTAAAATAAGGGATTTTTATTTTAACCCGGATACTTGCAGCATTTTCAGCTTTGAACCGTATTTTTGAGTATAATAGTTCAGGCCACTGTTGGTCCCGATAATGGTTCACAGAGTAGCACAGTAATAAGTAAGTGCGGATGTATAATGATGAAAAAGGAAAGAAAACAAATAGACAGAAACAATCGGGTTCCACAAATCAGAAGAGTTAAAAAGTTTGTGGATAGAGAATCGTCAATGGCTGCGACAAAATGTCATATCAGACAGTGGCTCCAGTCAGCGGTGTGGATGATCACAAACTCCCCCAACCGAGTAGACGGTACCTAACAATCCTTCCCAGTGGGACGGCTAAGGCTTTCACTTCAGTGCCCGACTGGCTACCTTACAGCTTCTGCCAACCAACAGCAGCCACAGTGTGTGGTTCGGCAGACGGAGTATATGACTCATCAGAGAAGACTGCATTTTAACTGTCACCGTTATCTGTCGCGACCTTGCATAGTTTCCAAGTACGCGCCGATTGACAGTCGCGTTGTTCACACAATCAGCCCATTTGATACAGGTTAACTGACACAGACAACCGTGATCAAATATCAGATATTAAATGCACATCATTCGCACGAATGAGCCGGGTCCCTGATCTACAGAACGAAACTGAACGCACATACATGTTGTAAACCCTGCTTTTAATCGACAAACTGACGCCTTCGTCACGTCTCAAATGACTAGGTTGGCGAATGCAATAAGCACTCTCGCTATCCTCGTGGACACCTCGTAAGCAGTATTACAGCCTGAGGAAGTGACACTACCCAAGTAGGTGAAATAACCGACGGCATTGAACGGTCTGCTTGAAATGACAAGGGTGAAGCAATTGTAAATTCAACCTTGTAACAAACTTTTGCATTCGGGAAGCGCAAAAGTGCCTATCATACAGTTCAGACATTGTCCAATCGATTCAGCATGATCAGTGTTGGGGTGACGCAGTCTACTGTAACTGTTTGTTTGTACGATGTTAAGCTGAATTGGGTATATTTGATCGCATGTTGTAGAACTCTGTTCAAAGTGTAACCGGTCCCACATTTTTCATCATACTTTATCATTTAATGTTATCCGTGTTTTTTTGTTCTGTATCCCAACAAATACGGCTAATTTGTAATGTTCAGTCAAACAAGATGGTAGCCTCTTCAATTGCAAACAATCTCCTTTGTGTTGTGAAACTGACGTTAATGTATTTTTATATCCAACGTCTTCATCAATTTCCTCAAGAGCTGCAACTTTCTGTACAGTATTTTCTTATATCGCATCAACGGCATTTTTCTACTGATTACAACATGGCCTTACTTTTGTACGGTTCAATGGACCTTGCCAACCTTTAGGTTGATCTCCGATTTTTTTATCGGTCCATTAAACCGTACTCTCATCCACTGAACAGTTTGCTCTCTGTTAAGCCCACTTTGACTTTACTTCTTGTTGGCGAAACGGTAAAACTGACTTTAGTAAGCCGTATGTCTTATATACTGACCTCTATTTCGATCTGATAGTTGCGTTACTCTGCACTTGATATCAAGCACAAAAGCTACCATGGGAGAGAAATGGAAGGTGAGTATTTAAATGAGATGGGGATCAAATTCTTTTAAGAAAGAACCTGACCTATTCTGCTACCCTGACATGCTGGTGCACTGCATCGATCCGGATAGGCCAAAGAGGAGCAGTCAGACGAAAAGCGGTTGCACTCATAGGATTGTATGTCGCACTACTGACCACGTAGGAGTGCTTAAGTAGTGAGGCACGATCCTGTGAGCGTACAGCAGAACTATTTTTATAGTTGCGGCACTGCTGTCTTCCGAATCAGGAAGAAGGGGGTTAGAAAAAGGTACCCCCAAATAAAGTGCACTCCCGCTAACCAACGACTGGCCGTGACCTTCAGCGTATTATTCAACACGATCGAAAAACATCCGACATCACCCAAAAGCCCGATGTAGTTTCGAGTACATCCACTGTGCGTAGCAGTGTCAAGAATCAGACAACAATGTCTTATTCATTGCACCCTCGGACTAGGCAAGCCCCTTACAGCCAAGTGAGTCAGAATCTTGAGTCATTGGCTCCGGGTTGGGTTCCTCAAGAAAACCCTGTATTCTGTTATCTCGCAGATCAGACGTCTGAGACATAGACTCGGGGTAAGGTCTCTCACGTTAAATTTCTTACGCAGCATAAACGACGGGGAAGTATCAGAAGTTATCGTTTTCCCGACAGTGACATTACTTGTGAGGTGTCACATTCAATATATTGGTTAAAGTCTGTTAACGAAAATCAGAAAGACACTGTATATTCATTATCTAAGCGTAGTATATAGGCGTATATAAGCGAACCATCCAACGAACAGCTGTCCGGATACTATCAAGAATGCATTCCACGACGTCCTCGGGGATTTTCTGAAGCAGAATAAACAATCTGAAATCATCAGTATACTAGCTTTGTTTTCTTTCTCTAGAGGAGAAGCAGTTGTGGAGTATGTTTGGTGTCCAGGCACAACGTGTCGACAATGATGAAGGACTACCGCCAGCAATGTGCATCTCACGGTCTCCATAGTTCGAGTACCGCATTTCAACACAGAAATAGGCATTGTGTTATATGCAGACCTCCCTATGCTTCGCAGCCATGGACGGAACTCGATCACATAAAAATTAGTTACAGGTGGTGCCACTCTGTTGAAGACTGTTGTGCCTCTAGGAGCAACCGCCTGGACTCAGAGCATGCTGTTGTGTGCTCATTTTGTTTTGTCATTTGTCTCGAGGTTATACATTCGCAAATGCAAAATACCTCCTAGCTGGCATTCGAGTCAACAAACTGAACGTTAGTTGGTGCAATACGGAACAAAGAAATAAGCGAATAACAGAAAGCGTAACATTGAAACTGGTTGTTCAATCCTGATGCAGTATCTTCAATGCGACGTTTGAATTGGTCTCTTGTTAGAATTCCTATCATGTCAGGGTTTGGATAAGCGTTGAATCGAGTACATTTTCATCACAAAAACCTAATGAACACTAGGAACAAATCACAGCAGCTATGAAGACTTGCTGTGAAGAGGCACATTCGGGAGGATCTGCGCAGTTGCAACAGAAGCGGATTTCTATCACATCGACAAACCTCATGAGCAAGCGTCGCTATATTCTACTTGGCTCTCAATATGACGTTCATGAAGAAGTTGAACGCAAGTTGACTAAAAGCTTGCGCAAAGACCGTGAGCACCACTTGGACGAATAATCGAAAAAGATTGAACGTGAAACAGATAGTTCACTTATCACTGGTCAATCGCATCGACTCGACAGATGTGCTGAATATTTTGAGGAACAGATCGGATGGCCTTAACCAGACCACGTAGGCGATGAAACAAGAATGGTCGGTTATTTCTTTTCAGAAGGTCCGGTGTCGGAAGCAGAAGTGGTCCATGAGATTAAATTATTGAAGCGTAACAAGGCCCCGAAACCACATCTCACCTCTCTCCTTAGCTTTTTAAAGATGGTAGGAAGGCTTGATATAACTCCTTCAGACGGTCTGAAAAACTGAACAGGTACCTTATGATTGGTACTTATCAACCGTAATTCTCGTTTTCAGAAAGGAGGGCCCGAAGCTTGTGCGACAACCACAGAGGTATCAATCCGGTATCTGTTGCGTCCAAATTACTCACTGGCTTTATATTCAGTCGGCTCACTAAGCCCACAGAGAGCCAGATACGTAAGGAACAGGCAGGATTCCGATCCAGTAGAGGGTGTGTTGATTACAGTTTCACCTTGTGAACATCGGCATTCTTTTAAACAGCCAACGGTAGAGGTCTTTTTTAGATCTAAGGGCTGATTCTGATTCCGCTACTCGTAACGTTATCTGAAACTGACCTCCTCTTCGCAAGAGAGTACCATGGAGATACACGAGTCTGCTGGGTGCACTGTACACCCTCATTTCTGGTGGCGTTTGTCGAAGGTGTCCTATCTCCTCCTTCCTGTTCAATTTTGTTATGGACGACACTCTGGAAGATGCGCTTGAGGAATTTAATAGGCTTCGGGTGTGGAGTTTTACCAAGACGCTAGGTTAACTGACATGCAGTATTCGGATGACAGTTTTACTTAGTCACTGTGACGAAGACATCTAGACCATGCTGAACAAGGTGAGTGACCGGGTTAGTTTGTATGGAGCGCACTTCGCACTTTCAAGGTACAAGGTGCTTCTTCAAGACCGGGGCATTCTCACTCTTACGATCGTTATTGCAGGAGATATCCACAAGGATAACAAAGGCACGTGTTGCCTTTCCCAACCGGCATCATCTGTGGCATCGGAAAGATATTCGGTTGTTGCTGAAAGAAAGGGTATATAATGCTTGTGTGCGTTCTGTCTTGCTATATGGCTAGGAAACGAGGCAAGTTAGCAACGAAGACATAAGTAGACTTGTTGTGTTTGACCATCGTTGTCTGCCCCAATAATCCCACATCAAACGGAGTGATCACGTAAGCAATGCGACCATTCGTCGGCGTGTATTCCGGAACGTTCAGGATGCGCGATCAACTGGTCACCTAACAGCGCTGCCTAGCCTGCGACGGTTGAGTCACGTACTCCGCATGCCAGCTGAGCGCTAACCGTATCGCGTATCATATACTGAAACCACCAACAGCTGGATAAAACCGCCTGGTGGGAAAGCAACAGAGTAGTCACGAAATATGACAATCTTGACTGTTCCACTGAGAAAAGTGGGTGTGTCGCCTGTCTGGCTGGAGTCCTCGTGATCACTTAAATCGCTGGGTGGAAACGTTGTCCGAGATGGCGGTGTGATGTAGTCAATGGTGTGCTTACATCCATACAATTTCTAGCTCTTTCGCCAAGTCCTCTATTATTATTATTATTATTATTATTATTATTATTATTATTATTATTATTATTATTATTATTATTATGCAGCCCTGTCAACAACCTTTCTTCTTCTGGGATATTCCACGTCACTGTTGTGGTGAGCGGCGGCTCCAGTTACAGTATCTTATGGTCAGGCTCATGGGTGTAATGGAAATGAGGAAAATGAAAAAGGAGAACACAGCGTGCACTGTCTGGGCGCCTAGCCATTCACTGCTTGCTCAGGGGACTGTACATAAAATTAATTGTCAGGGCTGGCTGCTGTTAATGTGGCGCACTCCACAGAATCTTGCTTCAGACAGACCATACGGCTGTTAGTTAGGGGTAGCGGGATCTCCTTTGTTTAGCTAGGGCTTGCTCTTCTTTTCGTGTCTGAAGGACTGTTAAGTACCAGCAAGAAACATTGACGTTGCATTTGTGGTCAGGATAAATGAAGGATGGTTTAGACAACCTGGAAGAAAAATTCAAGCTAAAAAGAATGAAAAGCAGAAAAAGCATGCAACATAATCTCCGAAGAATCTAGGAAATCAAGTCGCGATCGGTAATGAGCTGAATATATACCACGAGGTAGTTACACGAAGTCGGAACAAGTTGTTGGCACTGGGTAGATGCTGCCGAAATTACGGAATCTAAAGATGAATAGAACTGCTGTTTAGAACAACAACGACAACCAGTCCCGACTTTCACCAGCGGTTGAATAAATCAAATATCAAAGAAATTTCACGACGCGCTGAACTTTAAAAGACTCTCCATAACTCGAAAGCAAAACCACCACAGTAACGCAATCAGCAGCTGGAACGTGGCGTTTACCTTAGACACCACGCACTTGGTACACAAACTTTGAAGTAGTGTGTTGATGCGCACTTACATACAATTCACTGGTGTGAAAATGGTGCTCAGACATTCATTCACGACAGTCATTAGCCAGACCGGAAGGGACTGGGGTTCGGGAAGCCTCTCACCAAAACAGTGACGTACAACAGCCTAGAAGGAGAAAACTTCACCAAAACAGGAAGTAATGTGATAAACAAATAAACTGATATATAAAATGTCATTAACAAATAATACTACGAATGGCGTACAAATTACGATCTAGCCGAATCCGGTCGGCACATAAAAATGTGAAGAGGGGAGAAAAGAACAGAGTTAATCAATCGCGCATATCCACATATCGATTTACGGGAAACAACGAAGAGTCTGGTGGGGACAATTACCAGATCACTGCTTACAGCGCTTTGAGGTTACACAAAAAAATAAACAATTGGATTCATACGAACAACGATTCTGACAGTAGGATCCACAGAAATCACTCAATTTTGGGAAACAAGGGGTCACTATGCCGTTTTCAAAATGATCGGAAAAATAGGCAGTTCCGATTATCTAGATAACGACTTATCAACGATACCAATCTGCTAACCTAAAGTTGCGGCTAAGAACCTTAGTCTTCTCAAATGCTACAACTTCTCCAGATCATACCTGATCGAATACGCCACGAAACAGCAAACCTTATTAAAATGTAAAAGATGGAAGCCGGATTTCAGTAAGCGGTTGAAACAAAAATGCACACACTTACGTATTGCTCAGAATGTTCTCTGTTGTCGGTCTGTCAGCAGATTCCACGAGAGCGTCAGTGGCTGTCTCGGGTTCAGTATGAACGACAACCTCATTCACGAAGCAGGTGGTGTCCGGAGCATCACACTCCATGGCATCATCCCTCATACAAGATAAGGGACTAACGAACGGTGGAATGGACTGGCTGAACTGTGTCAGCGCATTATCGATCGTAAGTATACGAGGCAGCACTGTACAAACATCCCCGACAACAGGCCGGTCATTGGGCGTGAGCACTTTCTGTTTAGATGGCGATCTTTCAGTCTCGCTCATTGGTGCGACAGAGTATGATGCGAGATCACATTCGCTGTTAGCTTCTAACATAGGTTTTGTGGCATCCATATCTTCCCCCTCCTCGTTTTCGTCTCCACTGTCTGAGAGTTTCAGATCCTCCTCAAGTCTGTGAAGAAAATCATAACAGAAAACAAAAGTAAGTGAGCAATCAGGTGCAGCTCGGGAAAACAACACACCAAGTCCTCTACAACGGCTTGAAAAATCCAACAAAGGATATAAACAACCATGCTTTAGAGGTTTAGCACAACAGTGTGCAAATACCTAGTAGCGCCCCAATCTTTTTGATACTTTCGTAGCAGAACTCAAAAAAAAGAAACAATAGAGCAACGAATTCATACCACTGACCACGCTTCTTTACAGTACTGATAGTTTCGGTCTTCACATACAGTAACCTCCCTATCTTTGGCCTCTTTCAACACTTTTCTTTCTTTGCATCATGAAGATATTTATCATACCCTGAACTAGTATTGGTGTTATTGTACAACAGCACCCTAGTCACTTCAACCATATATGCGCTTTCAATCACTGTAGAGTGATACGTGATGATGCGACATGAATTGAGATTTTAATCTCGTGCTACAATACAGTTGCTTCGTACATCTTTTTTCAACTAAGGCCTGTCCAACAACAACGGCAAAATTTTGATGTAAACGGAGCTCTCCGCTCTATTCGGGCGGGTAACAAAGCGTTATCTAGTACTTTAATAACACATGAACAGTCAAATCCTGGAAGACCGGCTACCACAAACGTAAAATCTTTCATTGACTGACAATGGTGTCACAATCTGATATAAATGTTTACCAAACATTCCGGTGACAAACTAAGCTTACTTCAAATTTAGCTTCAAAATCGCTTTATCTGCATCCAAACCAAATTCAACTTCTGTAAATTATTTCTCCAGTTTTGTGTCACACAAACCGTATGTGAGCTAACAAAAGCTGGAGACTAATCGCATGTCAACACGTTATTTGTCTTTCATATATGTACATATATGTATACATATGTTGGAAGCTACATAAGGCTATGGAATGAAACCGCATGTTTTTCGACCGTATCGTATAGCACAACGTTAGTCACGGTCAACCGCTGAGTGATCAAGGGGTTCTTCTGTTTAAATGTATTTTTTCTAACCCACTTATCTTTTACTCGGAAGAGGGTAGTACAGCAACTACTAAAATAGCGTTGTTGCGTGTTCACAGGATCGTACCGCATTGCCTAAGCATTCTACGCGGTTAAAAGTGGAACACACAACCTAGTCTGGTTCAGCAGTGAAACAAAGAAGTCAATCAACAGAGCTATACTCTCAAACCTAGTGGATTCTAATCAATTTACTAACGTGACGAAAGTGTTTCCTTAAGATCGTCTAGTCAAAGGCATTAAGGCGGAGGATTCCATACACGACAGCCACTGGAATTCACCTCTGGAACTCACTCTTGATTGCCAATAAAAGTTTCGCTCACACTGTTAACCCGTCAAGACCCGTTTAAACGTTCAAGTGGTATCATGGTTACAGCCAGACAACGAGTCGACTGACCTCAGTAAACCAGCCGTTTTGTTTACACCACTAAAAATCCCCATGTGAAATTTTCGTATAAACGTGATATATTTAGCTTAAGAGTGAATCACCGAGAATGAGCTTGTTTGCAACGCTATGTTCATGACTACTGGGAATTTTTATGTCAATAACACGGTCAACAATAAGGAAAAATAAGGTCAATTCAGCACAATTCTAGTGCACATAAACAGGGAAGATCTCAAGAAGCTGTGTGCAGACACATTCGAAAATAAGGCCGATTAACTCGGGAATGATAAGATTAGGATAAACCAGAATACCACACCCTTCGAGTTAAGGGTAACTAGCGGAACACCGGCGCATACGTGAAAGAGATAAGTAAATATTTGCAAAAGACTTACGATAGCGTTTAGCAAAACTGGAACGGGTAACCGTGCTTAGAGCTTGAAAAATACAACCAAGTAATGCACTCACTGGTGATGTTGAGCTGCCGTAATAGTTTCGGACGGAAGAGAAACAGAGGAGTTAACGGAGGACCGGGACATGAGAAGCAGATGACGTCGCCTTTCATCAACATTTGATAACGAATTAGGTTTATCTTTCTGCCCACTAGCTTCCGCAGACACATCCTGAGATAAGATCGGTGGTGTTCGGGGAGCACGTTTGAGTTTTGATGGTTTGGATGTCTTGTCTATTAAAGGGCTTTACAAACTAGATAAATGTGTTCACTTCAACTTACTGATAGCAACCCAAGGCTCGGAAACGGAGGGACCAAGTTGCGTCATGAATGCTGTCGTCTGCCAAGCTTGACGGATCACACACTTCTATAAAAATAGACAATGCTATGACGGACAATACCATTGTTAGTGTGTTTCGGCCAGACAAAATGTCCCCGTGACAAACCGACGGCATCCAACGTCCTTGAATGGGGATCTGTCAAGGCCTCCATGAAATCGCCGACGCTCATTCCCATCCGTGACTGGATGAGTTGAGAATGGGGATCTTCCACGCTGGCCTGCAAAATGCACTAGGGTAAAAGAACAAGAAACTAACCTTCACAATGATCAGACTTCTGGGAGGCACAGGGTTGGAAGCCATGAAGTAACTAAGCAGTCTACATTTCAAACAGCTCTAAATCCGACACAAACAAATTTGTTCTGAACTGAGGGGGCAAAAAGCTGCAAACAAACAAACGGTTGATTTCAGGATACCACCTTAATAAAATACCCAGGAAATCTAAACTCAAAAACCAATAAAAAGAAAGGAATAGCGAAGAAATTCCTGCAAACACTACCTAACTAGACTTCTGAAGGTTCCGAATCCGCAGAATCGTAAGAGAATAATGTTAGTAACAACACGTCTGTACCGTTTTACTAATGATATATATGCACATATGTACTTAATGCGCAGGAAAATGAAACCCTGACAAACCTGCAATAACATGAGGAAAAAACGATGGGCAAGATGAAGGAGGAAAACATTTAGAGGGACAAGGAAACAGAAATTACAGTGACGTATGCAGAGGCTTGTAAAATGAGCACCGTCGAAATCTGTTCTTCACCATAACAGACAGCGTCCTCAGTCAACGGCGTTAATTGTCCTTTGGACTATAACCGGGAAGCCGAAAGCACCATACTGAAGCAAATCACAAAGTGAGTATCTTTATACCCTGAATCCGTCATGCGCTGACCACCGCGCTGCTGATTCCATATTAAACCACCATTGGCAAACAAGGCACGATATGGCAGGCGGTGAGTTGGCATTCGTAAGATGTGGCCAAGCCAACGAAGTCAAAATGCTAAAGGGTCGGCAGAGTACATCCGCCCCGCATACTCATCATCATCATAGACAGCAATACATCAGTGGTTCACACTGATGCCTAACTGCCACACAACCACGAAGAAACAACTCCTGTTTAGGAAGAGGGAAGAAAAAAAAGGAAGGGGAGGGGACCTAACAACTAAAAAATAGTTACGTCTACATTCAAACATACAACATCATCATCATAACAGCCATGAGCCTGACCAAAGTTACTGTGGCTCGGGCCGCCGTTCATCACAACAGTGACGTGGAATATCTTAAAAGAAAACGTTACTAAGAAGATTGAAAATTGTTGAGAGAAGACTAAGAGGAAGAAGCGGAAATGGCATGGATACAGGTACGCCATTGACTGCGACACATCGCCACCTCGGATCGGTTAGTAATGTCACTGTCGAGAGAACGATAACTTCTGATACTTCCCGGTCGTTTATGCCGCGGAAGTGGGTTGATTTGAGGGACCCCACCCCGAGTCTCTGACTGAAAGGTCTGACCTGCGAGACAACAGGATATAGGGTTTTCTTGAGGGACCCCACCCGGAGCCAATGACTCAACAGTCTAACTCACTTGGCAGTGAGAGACTTGCCTAGCCCGAGGGCGCAGTGAATAAGACAATGATGTCTCGTTCTGAGCAGTGCTGCGAGCAGTGGATGTACTCGGAACTACAGCAGGCTATTGAGAGGTAACAAATGTTTTTCGACCGTATTGGATAATACGTCGGTGGTCACGGTCAACCGTTGGGCGATCGCAGTGCTCTTTGTTTGAGGGTACCTTTTCTAACCCCCTTCTTCCTGATACGGAAGGCAACAGTGTCGCAACTATGAAAATAGTTCTGCTGTATGCTCATAGCATCGTGCCTCACTACCTAAGCACTCCTACGCGGTCAGTAGTGCGACATACAATCCTATGAGTGTAACTGCTTTTCATTTGACTGCTCTCCTTTGGCCTGTCTGACAAGATTGCACCTGGAAGGACCGGAGTCCTAGTCGGCATAGCCCGCCGGATAAAAACAGTACACAAGCCCGACCACCTTGCCAAGATAGCAGTATAGTTCGGGACATACAACATCAAGACGCCTACACCTTGCAAACAAACAACCGAGCTGTAAGTAAAAGTAAGGCGCCATCAGCAAGACAGCTTCCTTACGGCTTCCACTGCCCCGCGTCATTAAGTGCACTCACTTCACAGACAACTCGGCCAAACAACTACAACAGTCACATCACTGAGCTCGGTTAGCCGCCATCCCACCTAACGTCTCAAGTCATTGACTCTGAGTCGCGAGAGCTCCAACCCGGGAGACGAACCCCGTCAACAGTAGCCAACCCCTTCGTGAACGATTTCATTTCACTACGCCAGATCATCACCTGTCTACCTCGCACCTTGCGCCAATCGACCGCAGCGTCGGCAAACAGTGCTCCGTGTGGCAAACGACTAGCTGGCATCCTTAGTACATGATCTAACCATCTAAGTCTGTGCAAGTGTAGTGACTGAACAAAATAACTCGTTTGACAATCAGTGCCAAACACCCGCTTCCTAACATCCTCGTTACTCACTCGTTGGTGCAACTCGATACGAGCGATTGAATGCAGACATCGGTGGCCGAACACCTGAACACGGTTCAAGTCTTCTACCCTGAGTGACCAGGTTTCGTTGCCGTAAAGTAATACAGCCCTCACTGTTGTCTGATATACGCGACCCTTAAGCTTCAGAGAAATACCTTTCTGTCGCCATAAGTGCCTCAGATCAGTGAACACCGCTCTAGCCTTAAAAAATACGCGCCTATATTTCATTCTCTACACCTCCGCCACCGCCGCTAATGCAGCTTCCCAGGTATACAAACCGGCCAACAACTTCCATGACTTCATTATCTAACATCAAATCTACGTAATCACAGCAATCTTGCAGAAGCACTTTACATTTCGAGGCTGCAAAGCGCATTCCGAAGTACTTAGCAAAACGCCAAATGGCGTTTAGCATTGCTTGTGCTGTTTGGAAGTTGTCAAACAGCAACACCTTGTCGTCAGCATAATCAAAATCAGTCAGCCTTCCACCAGCTAGGAGGACCACACCAGCATCATTCAAGTGCCGCAGACAGTCCTCCATTACTTCCTCCATGATGAAATTGAACAAAACTAGTGAGAGGGGACAGCCTTGACGAACGCCGCTCCTGGTGCTGAAACTGTCAGACAGCTCACCGTAAACCCTAACCTGAGCAGAAGTATGGGAGTAAAGCGCCGACAGTATGTTCACATACTTGGTCGGTACACCCTTGCGTTTGAGCGACTTTGAAAGTGTAGAACGATCCACCGAATCGAATGCACCTTCATAGTCGAGAAATATGGCAATTGTTGATCGGTAGTACACATGACGCTGCTCCAAAATTTGACGGAGGGTAAAAATATGATCTATACATCCCCGGCCAGGACGAAACCCTACCTGTTCTTCTCTAATGTTTAACTCCCGAACTGCAGTGAGTCGACGGAGTATAGTGGATGCCAGAACCCTAGAAATGACTGGGGTCAAACTAATTCTCCTATGGTTTTCGAAAGAGCTCCTGATACCTTTCTTGAGTACAGGAACTATTATCGCGTGACCCAAGCACGGAGGGATGGTCTCCGGCATCCATACAAGTTGGAACAGCTGAGTTAAGGCCTCAACTAACACCTCTTCATCTTCTTTAAAAAGCGCCGGCACGAGATCATCTGGACCAGCAGTCTTATTACGATTGAGAGCCGAAATGCAATTGCGAACCTCAGTCTCAGTGGGTGGTTCTAAATCTACCGACCAGGGCGTTACATCACAAGTTTGTGGAGGCAGCACGGTAGAAGCAGGAGGCCAGCTAAACTGACCCTCAAAGTGGTAGACACAACGTACTATCGAGATGGAACAGGTTGCTGTTACCGGGAACTTTTATAAGCTTTTCCACCACATCTGAGTAACTAGTAGCAGGAAGACAAGTGTGAGAGATGTGCTATAATAGTTTGTGGTATTTGTTTCATCCCTGAGTTGGTAATTTATTTACGTTTTCCATTTCAGCTGTCATAAGCCAATTGTTAGACGAATAAAGCCTATCATGCAGGCCTCTTACCGTTCTGCTTTTGACACGTGATTGTTCGTTTGTGCCGTAGAAACTGAAAGATTACAACAATTTATTCGTCCAACAACTACGTGATGGAACGAATCCTACGTCCTAAGAGGTTTGACGTCGACCCCAACGCAGTTAATGCTTCCAAAGAATGGAATCACTGATTTTGTACGTTCACTACTTTCTTGTCATCTCTTGACAGTCTCCATCCCAACAAGTTGACCACCTTGATTAACTACATCTTGTCCTTGGTCTATAGGTATATCTTCGAGTGCGATAGTTATGACAATGCAGTCTCCATTCTACGGGACCTGTACGTGAAACTGAAGAACGAAGTAATCGCTCGTCATCTGTCAGCGACTTGTAGAAAAGAAGATGGGCAAACACTGGACCAGTTTGCCCAAAGATTGGGGTCGCCTGCGAAAGACCGCAACTTCAAAGCCATTACAGCCGAGCAGAACCGAGATGATGCAATCCGAGACGCTTTCATAAGTGGTCTACTGTCTAGCCAGATTCGACAGAGACTGTTGAAACAAGTGTTGAACTTTCAGGCCGTTTTTGATCGGGTTAGATCGCTTGAATTGGCAGTGAAGCAGTCTCAATTATACCAGTCCGCTCCGACTAACACCTACACGGCTAAAACCGAGATATCAGAAAACTCGCTCAACCTTGCCAGAATGCCTGATGTGGCAGCCTCCAGCTTGTCGACTGACTAATGTTTTTTCTGTGGGTATGACAAACACCCCAGTTTGAAGTGCCCTACTATAGATGCGTTATGCAATGGGGGTGGAAAGAAGGGGCACTTTCGAAAGAATTGTCTGATGTCTCGGAACCGACAGCCCTGCTCCTCTATTACCCGTCCGTTCATTTCAACTGTCACATCACCGGCAGCTCCGGAGTGTCTTTCGAATCTTGTAGTTGATCTCGAAGTTAACGGAACCCGCTTACAAGCACTGACAGATACTGGAAGTTCTGAAAGTTATGTAGCGTCTGCCGTAGTGCTGCAAAGTTCACAAATCTCTCAGTAAGATAACAATGTCCTCTACCGCCTTGTCAAGTGACATGCGAGGTCACGTCCTGACGTCGATCAGGTACGACGATGCTATGTATGAGAGTGAGGCTGTCAGTTCTACCACATTTATGTGCACACGTTTTTCTTGGTCACGACTTTCTTAGACTTCATAAAAACGTTAAAATTCCATTCGGCGGGAAAAAACCACCGTTTTCACTCTGTTCACCGACCTCACACCAACATCCTTGTCTTATCAAAACCTGGTGTAAAACTGCAGACCCATCGCAACCAAATCCACAAGGCACAGTCCAGTTGACGAAAAGTTTAAACGAGATAAACTTCGCCGTTTGCTTGCTGAAAGGGTTATCGAGCCTTCCTCCTCCCCTTGGGGAGCTCAAGTCTTGGTAGTCGCTAACGACGGGCACAGAAGAATGGTCGTTGATTACAGTCAGACGATTAACAAATATACCCCACTTGGACGCCAATCCCCTCCCCGAAAACTGACGAGATGATCGAACGCATCGCTATGTACGACACCTATAGCACTCTGGATGTAAAGGAGTGCTTATCATCAGATCCTTATTCGGGTAGAAGAAAAGCCCTTTACGGCCTTTGAGGCATGCGGACGTTTGTATCAGTTTCGTTGGGTTCATTTTGACGTGAGGAATGGCATCGCTTGCTTCCAACGGACCAATGACAATACAATAGCACGCGAATGACTAAGGCATCTTTGGTTGCGTTGACAATACCATGGTATGTGGGACCAACTCCGTTGGACGTGATTTCAATCTTCGGAATTTCCTAGACGTGGCCAGGAAATACGGATTGACTTTCAATGAATCAAAAAGCATCATCGCCGTCAAACAAATCCAACTTCTAGCTTATGAGGTGTTGTAAACCATCGAAAATATAAGCTGGTTCGTCCTCGATATAGTAATGCGCTTGGCAGAAATCGAGCAGTCGAAAAGGAAAATCTCGGTTCCGAAAATACCGCGACTGTCCTCGTATTTGCTCCTAAGGCAAACCAAAAGACGCGTGCAACATACAGCTTCGTTTAGCCCCAAAAACGTGAGCGACAAGGCGAAAAATACAAGGTATCCATATGGTGCGTAGTGACCTAGAGACATTCTCGAATCATAAAATAGAAGGACAGCTACCGAAAAAAATAGTTAGGGTCACTAAGCCACCAATGAGCACAGCGGAATAAAGGTCAATCGTTATGGACAGTTCCGCTAATTTTGATTGGACTAAATGTTTTTTTTTGAGAACGGAGGCGGTTTTGGACGAAAAAAAGGACTCCCTAACATGAGGTACCCAAGAGCAGTATCAAACCGGATCCTGATCGCCTGAAACCTCTAACAGCCCCCCCTCTAATTTGAAGTCCCAGCAACGAGCAGTGAGACTGTTCGCTTACTATTCACGGTGGACATTTTACTTCTCTGATAACACTCACAAACTTGTGCACCTCTACCCAATGAAGTCAAAGAATCCTTAGAGACTCCAAAAGAGAAACCGTCCAAAGCCACTATCTCGACTATTCGGTACGAAACCTCTTTGGTTGTCGAGACAGAAGCCTCTGATGCGGCGATCGTAGCCACTCTGGATCAAAATGGTTAACCGGTAGCCTTCTTCTCGCGTAGTCTGCCGTCCAGTGAACGGCACCATTCCGTCGTAGAAAAGAAAGTGTATGTTGTCGTGGAATCCATAAGTAAATGGAAACATTTTGTACTTCGCAGCCATTTTAGACTTGTTACAAATCAACGTTCTGTTGCTTTTATCTGCGGCAATCAGCACAGAGGGGAAGTCAGAAACAATAAAAGTGAACGTTGGAAGCCGGAACTGTCACCGTTCAAGTTCGATGTTATGTATCGACCTGGCAAAGATAACCGATCGGCAGATGCATTCTCACGTAATTGTTGCGAGGCGCTAATGACAGACATGGATTTGAAGGGACTACATGAATCGCGGCGCTTCTCGGTTGATGCACTTCGTACGCACCAGAAACCTCCACTCTTCTGTGAAAGAAGTTCGAAACATTGTTGCAAAATGTTCAGTATGCTGTGAAAACAAACCTCGTTATTTCCAAAGCTCGATGCGAACTCATAAAAGCTACACAATCATTCGAAAGACTCTTCATTGAGTCTAAGAGACCCCTTCCATCAATAACCCACAATCGTTACTCATTAATAACCATTGATGAATATTCTCGATCTCCTTTTGCTTTTGCATGTCCCGATCAGACTAGCGAGGCAGTTATTGAATGTTTTTGCCAGCTGTTCTCGTTGTTTGGTACTCCAGCGTACATTCATTCTGACCGCGGGTCGTCATTCATGTCATCTAGTATTCAACAGTTTCTTCACGAAAGGGGAATCGTGACAAGTAGAATGACACCATACAACCCCCAGGGTAACGGGTAGATAGGGCGTTTGAATGAGACACTTTCGAAAACCGTGTTGCACCCCCTGAAATCTCGCAACTTGGCAATCAATCAATGAGAATTTGTCCTTCTTGGTGCTTTAAACTCCGTCAGATCACTCCTGTGTACCGCAACTAATGCCACATCATCAGCAGCAGCGAAGAGCCCGACTAAAAGGCACTGTAGCTCAGGTTGCTGCTCACCTCAACAGTGACGCGGAATATTCTAGAAGAAAACGCTGTTAAGGAAGTTGAAAATCAATAAAAAAAGACTAAGCAGAAGAACTAGAAATGGTAGGGATACAGGTACGCCATTGACTGCGACGCACCGCTATCTCGGATAGCATCTCTAATCATCGGTTGAAGCGATCACGAGGACCCCGTCCAGGCAGGCGACACCTACCCACTCTGCTCAGTGGAGCAGTCAGGGTCTCCATATTTCGTGATCACGTTGTCGCTTGACCATAATGTGGTTTCATCCAACTGTTGGTGGTCTCAGTATATAATTTTCGGTATGGTAAACGCTTAACTAGCATACGGAGTACGTCGCCCAACCACCGCAGGCTGTGCAACGTGAGTAGTCGACCAACTGACCGCGCATCGCAAGCGTCCCCGAATACGCGCCGGCGAACTGTCACATTTCTCACGCGATCAGTCCATTTAATGTGGGCAAATTGGCAAAGACAACGATGGTCAAACACAGAAAGCTTGTAGAATCTTCTCTGCGTTTCACTTCAGAGGTCACTAGAACTTAACACCCCGAGGCCAAATCAAACATAGCCCCCGGTTGTGACTGGATGTTCAACTCACCATAAGCGAGTCACCGAGATGGGGTGTGGGAAAGCATCATCCAAACAATAAAACGTATCTTCTTAATAACAGTATGAGAGCAAGCAGTAACTGACGAAGTTTTGCATAATACACTCCTCGAGATTGAAAGGATCCTAAACGACAAATCTTCATCAAACAAACATGATCTCGACGACCAGTACGTTCTAACACCGAGTAAGTTACTGCTGCTTCGAAGAAATCCCTCCGTACTCTTAGCTACAGTGGTTAACGAAAATCAATGCAATAGGCGATCGCGAATGGCGCAATATCTAGCCGATGTGTTTTGGAGCAAATGGCTGAAGTTCCATCTACCTACGCTACAGACTATTCAGCGGTGGCAACTTATGAAGCCTAGTCTAAACAAAGGAGATATCGTGCTACTATTAGAACTTGGCGCAAGAGGTATTGTCGAAGAGAGTCATGAAGGTCAAGACGATCTGGTGAGAGGTGTCATTGTAAGGACATCCATTGAAAGATTTCGGAGAGACGTGAGACAGCTGTGTAAACTCCAAGGGGAACTTGTACTTTCTGATATGGAGCAAAAATCATAACTGGAACGTTTCCCATCAACTTATGTGGTTAAAACACCCGTGGTTCACAGGTTCGAACCCAGGGGAGAGTGTAACGTATCTTTGGACTTGCTCTTTACTCACCGCCTACTACCCCTCTTTGTGAGTAGTATGCTTTATGACATAATTGTGTCCACGTGAAGGTCGCTTTGGCCGCCATCTAGAATTTGGACATTTTGTGCATATGCTCAACCACTGACGGTCGAAAACTCTCTCTGGCCGTACCATTTCGAATGTATGTGACATTCAATATTGATTCCATATACTTACTCTTATGTATTTGCTGATATCCATCTTCTGTTAGAGAAACATTATCGAACTGTTTGCAGCCGTTATCCGTTTAATTTGACCTCGGAGTGTTAAGTACTAGTGGTACCCAGCTGAACTCGGAAGTGAAACGCACAACAGATTCTACACCTTTTGATATCTTCCTTGCGAACAGGCCACGTTTCTGAACTATGGAGCAAAACAGAATGTACACAAGCATTATATACTTTTTCTTTCGGCGACAATCGAACATCTTTCCGCCGCCACAGGTGAAGCAGTTTGACAAACGCAACTCGAGCCTTTGCCATCTTCGCTGGTATCTCATCGGCAATATTACAGGCTGACGAGATAGTGCTACTCAAGTATGTGAAACTGTTCAGTCTCATGCGGATTACCACCAATGAAGAAAGTGGGAATGTAAATGCCCCAGTCTTGAAGCAGCACTTTGCACTTTGAAGGTGTGAAGCGTATTGCATACAAACCAGCCCGGTCGCTCAACCTTGTCCAGCATGGTCTGCATGTTTTCGGCAGAGTGGCTAAGTAAAATAATGTCATCCGCGTACTCCAGATCGGTCAGTCTAGCGCTAGGAAGAAGCTCAACACCAAGCCCATTGGATTCCCGAAGCGCACCCTCCAGAATGTCGTCCATGACAAAATTGAACAGGAAGGGGGAAATCAGACATTCCTGACGAGCACCACTAGAAGTGATGAACGCTAAAGACATTTATCCATAAACTCTCACCCTGCTTGCAGAGTGAGCATACAGTGATCTCAATAGATGCACTTATTTCCCTGGTACTCTCTTGCGAGGGAGACAGCTTCAGAGGACGTTACGAGCAACTGATTCGAAAGCAACCTCTAGATCCAAAAAGACCAAGATCGTCGGCTGCCCATAAGAGTGCCGATGTTCCAAGATCCATCGTAAGGTAAAAATGTGATCAACGCACCCCCGATCGGATCAAAATCATGCCTGTTCTTCGCGTATCTGACTTTCTCTGAGCTCAGTGAGCCGACGTAAAATGAGGCCAGTGAGTTACTTGGACGCAGTAGACACCAAACTGATGTATCTGTGACTGTCACATTGACTTCGGGCCTCCTTTTTGAAAACGAGAATGACCGTTGATAGGCACCAATCACGAGGCACCTCTTCAGTCTCCCAGATCGTCTGGAGGAGTCGCGTCAGTTCTGATATCAACCTCTCCCCACCATCCTTGAAAAGAGAACGAGGGAGTAAGTCTGGACCAGGAGTCTTATTACGCTCCAATAACTTGAGCTCCAGGACCACTTCTGCTTACGACGCAGCATCGTCTGGAATGCAGTAACTGACCACTCGGATCCCGTCGTCCACATGGTCTGATTGAGACCAACTGAACTGTTCTTCTAAGTGTTTAGCCTATCTGTCAAGTCGGCGCGACTGACTGGTAATAAGTGAACCGACTTTTTCACATATGGTCTCACTTACACCGACTCAACGGCCAGCATAACCACGGATCAGGGAGAAAGTCTTCTGCTATTCCCAGATAGAAAGGCTTTTTCCATCTCTTTTGATTGTTCGACCAAGTATTGCTCACGGTCTTTGCGCAAGCTTTTGGTCAGCTTGCGTTTAAGTTCTCGACGGTCGTTATCATATTCAGAACCAGGTGGGATCGATCGACGCTTGTTCATAAGGTTTATCGACGTGACGGACATATAGTGATGCCGCAAATGAACAGTTCCTTCGGAAAATGCTTGGTTACAGCATGCTTCTATAGCTTCAGCGATTTGTTTTCAGTGTTCGTTAAGATCCTTCATTTGACCCGAACTGGGCAACTTGTTCATCAACGCCTTTTGGTAAGCGTTCTTTACGTCCTCATCGCTCGAATTCCATTTAAGCACCTTGCATTTACCAGTGTAGGTCCCCTCGGCAAATGACAAGACAAAACGGGCACGCACAACAGCTTGGTCCGAGTCCAACTGGTTGCCTCAGAAGGCACGACAGTCCTTAACAGAGTGGCACTACCTGTAACTGACTGCTATATGATCCAACTGTGTCCATAGCTGAGAAACACACGGAGGTTTCCATGTAACAATTTCTTCTTGTGTAGAACTGCGGTGCTCGAAATGCAGAAACCATGTGATGCGCACAGCTGCAGCAGTCTGTCGCCTAGTCAGTGCGTTGTGCCCGGATATTAAACTTACCTCCTAGCCACTTCTCGTTCGGTAAAAGACGACCAAGCTAGGCATTCAAATCGCCCGCTAGTATGGTGATGTCTAGGCGCTTATATTGCTTCAGAAGTTTAACAAGGGCGTCATAAAACGTACCCTTGGTAAATACCGAACAGCTGTTTGTTGGAGCGTACGCCGATATAATGAATACACAATACCTTAGTGTTACGAACCATCTGACAGAGGGAGACAAGAACAAACTCAAAAACCGCGAGCAGTATCTCTATCACGAACGAATGCAACGATGTCGCAAAACGGTATGAAAATCAAAGCGCAAGTATCGGATTCCAACTCTTCCACAAGTAAGAAAGAAGACGCCCTTCAAACGAGTTTCATTTGCTGCTCGGCTCGAAAGCAAAATAGTGGTTTACGGAAACTGTATCTACAGCTTTTAAGCGGCCACCCAACGGACCAATCAGAGGCGAGCGCAAATCCTCGAACAGTCGAGAATTCTGGCGGGCATACAAATTCCCAAGAATGAAAAATCCATTTCTCTTGGAAAATATGGCGAACTTTTGGCAAAAAGTGCCTTTTCCCAGCACTTTCGCATTTGCGTGGACAGACTTTTATTGATGTATTGAGTCTGACAGCGCACAAGCGACTGTTCACTGGGATCCAATTGAGCAAGCACTGCTCCGCTCTGGAACTCAGTGCGATTCCTACTCCAACTTGACCACGAAATTCAGCTTCGGCGTCACCTGAAACCTTGAGACAGAAACGCCTGGACTGACAGTTATCTAGAGGGGAGCTCAAGTGAATAACGATGCTAGAATCGTAGACTCGCGTCTCCGACAAGCAGCACACATCAAGCTCCAGACTTGAGACAGTGCTTGCCAGAGCTGCTTACTGACCGACTTGTCGGAGAGTGTGGACATTGAAGGCGCCAATGTTTGCCAGTTGTCTTGGCCTCAGAGAACAATTATCGCCCGAAAGCACATGGAAGGCAGAAGAAATGGGGAGGCAAAACAGTAGGAGAAAGTCGTGTTGAGTTAGTAGTCACTATCGGGAAAACGATAACTTCTGATACTTCCCCGTCGTTTATGCTGCGTAAGGGGTTTGACGTGAGACACACTACCCCGAGTCTCTGTCTCAAAAGTCTGATCTGCGAGACAACATAATACAGGGTTTTCTTGAGGAACCCAACCCGGAGCCAATGGCTCAAGATTCTGACTCACTTGGCAGTAAGGAACCTGCCTAGTCCGAGGGTTGTCTGATTCCGAGCACTGCTGCGCACAGTAGATGTACTCGAAGCTATATCCGGCTTTCGGGTGATATCGGATGTTTTTCGTTCGATGAAGGTCACGGCCAGTCGTTGGTTAGTGAGAGTGCACTTTGTTTGGGGGTACCTTTCCTAACCTTCTTCTTGATTCGGAAGACAGCAGTGCCGCAACTATAAAAATATTTCTGCTGTATGCTCATAGGATCGTGCCTCACTACCTAAGCACTCCTACGCGGTCGGTAGTGCGATATACAATCCTATGAGTGCAACCGCTTTTCGTCTGATCGCTCCCCTTTGGCCTGTCTGACAAGGTTGCACCTAGAAAGACTGGGGTCCTAGTTAGCATAGCCCGCCCGGATCTAAACAGCACACAAGCCCGACCACCTCATCAAGGTAGCAGTATAGGTCAGGAATGCCACACCACATGAAAAATTACTTCTCTATAACCGGAGGTCGATCTCCGGAACAACCTTCCAGACGTGGCTCATTAAACCTGGACCGGTGTTGCTTCAGAAGAATGTCAGACAGTCTAATTATGATGCGCTCGTCGAAAAAGTTGAATTGCTTCAGTGCAATCCACAGTACGCGCACATACGCCTTTCTAATTGTAGGGAGGAAATAGGTGTCGTTCACCAACTGGCCCCCAGAGGAGAAATGCCTGAGACGCTTCTGCAAAAACTGTTGACACCTTCGATCGAAGAGACTACACCTCTACCCTATGATCGCGTCCCTATCACGGAGCAGCATAACAGTATTCCGTCAGTTGACATATACAACATTGATTCATATGATTCCCCCAATAAAGATCACTCACTTAATGTTGAAACGTTGATCAAGCAACAGCGTGTCACTCCATACAGTGCGCGAAACAGAAACGCACAAACCTATTACATATTGACGTTCGCTACCAAACATTATTTCTCCGATCAGTGTACACATGCTCAGTCATTTCCCCGTGCCTGCTCACATTTCTTGGTGGAGAGAATGTTATAACATTTTGTGGTATTTGTTTCATCCTTGAGTTGGTAATTTATTTACGTTTTCCATTTCAGCTGGCATACGACAATTGTTAGACGAATAAAGTCTATCATATGGGCCTCTTACTCTTCTGCTTCTGACGCGACATTATTGGTTTGTGCCGTAGAACCTGAATGTTCACAACACGAGGTAATCTGCGAAGCTAATGGTGAGCCTTCTCATAACCTGTAACGACGCTTAGGACGCTAGGTTGAGCATTTCCAACACCAGTTCACTTGGCCACTCGCGCCACTGACGACGCCTTCGGACTCTGCCTATGCTCATCGGACTGTTGCTGTTTCTCCGCCCTAGGAAACAGAAGTCTCGCTTGAGATCAAATTTCCGAAACATCGTGAGGCATCCAGAAACTCTGTATCATTGGAGTTGTCCCTAATGACTGGGGCTTGGCTAACATCATCCTTACTTTTAAATGGAGCTCTGGTATTTTCGTACCAGTTGATCAGAAGGCTGGTTTAGCAAATACTGTCATAAAACTGGAGCTTGAAGAGTACTGTATCTCGGAGACACGGACCTCCGGTGGTAGCAGAGCTGTTCATCTAAGTGGAAAGTTGGTTTACTCGTCGCCAACCAGTTGCATCGATTTGACGGGTGATCTGAACATTTTGAGGAACAGTCCCAGTGAGATTATCTGGACCACATAGACGACAGAACCTGACTGGTTAATTTCCTGGTTGTATGTGGGCTGAAATACTGCCAGGACGCCCAGACTTAGACAGGAGGACGATTGGGGTTCTTAACCAAAGCCTTTCTGGACAGATAGTGACCTGGTGTAGAGAAATCAAATCGTTCACGAAGGGTTAGGCTACTTTTGGTTGGGTTCGTCTCCCGCGAAATTCAAATGGTCGGTGGCTGGGAAGATTGGGTGCGATAGCGTCTAACCGGGCTCAGTGACGTGAATGTTGTCGTTGTTTGGTCGAGTTATCTGTAAAGTAAGTGCACTTAATGACACGGAGCACTGAAAGCCATAAGAAGGCTGTCTTGCTGATGACGCTCGGTTGTTTGTCTGCAAGGTATGGGTACCTAGATTTTGAATGAACGAATATTTTATTTTCTCTTTCTGTGAGGGTTTCCTTTTTACTTCATAGTTGTATGGCAGTAAGCGTCAACGGTAACCACTGATTTATTCGTGTCTATGTTGGTGATAATGAATGGTTAGATATTGCGTTCCAAACGGCCATCCATCGAAGTCAGAAGGAGCTCTGGAACTGAATTTGTTGGGGCTTTTAGCTCAAATCCCCTCTGTCACTCCGTTTTCAGACGTGGTTAGCAGACAAATATGCCTGATAAAACGCCCTCAAGCGTTTAAAAAATCGAAGTGGTACCTCGTAATTAACACTTATTGACGGTAATTCCTGCTTTCAAAAAGGGGCCCGAAATTTGTGAGCTAACCACGGGGACACCAGTCTAGAATCCATTGCATCCAGTTTACTCATTTACGTTATATAACATCTTACTAACTATAAATGTAGATCGTTCATTTTACATATATATACATATATCAGTTTAGCATTGTCTTTGTATCCACTAAGTGCAAGGTGCTGTTGCAACATTGGCAGGACTCTTCGTCTGCCCTCACTCTTAGTGATGAGCAGTTGGAAGTAGTCGAAAAGTATCAGTACCGGTGGGATGACATTACAAATCACATAGCAATGGATCGGGCGGGATTTGCCAACTTACGTTATCTGTGGTGTCCGCATGATTCCAGTTTATCTGTGAAAGGCCGGGTGTATACTGCCACCGTGAAAGTAGTCCTATTGCACGGTTCCGAAACCTAGTTGGTTCACGCGGAGGATCTTCACCGAACATCCGTTTTCGATCATCAGTGTCTCCGAAACATTAGCGGCTTGTGGTGAGAAAACCGTGTCAACAACGATGAAGTTCGCCGACGAGTATTCGGGGTGGATAAACTCTGCCGACCCTTGAGCATAAGCTTCGTTGGCTTGGCCACATCTTACGAATGCAAACTCACCGCCTGCCATATCGTGCCTTGTTTGCCAACGGTGGTTTAAGCTGGAATCAGCAGCGCGGTGGTCAGCGCATGACGGGTTCAGGGTATAAAGATACTCACTTTGAGACTTACTTCAGTATGGTGCTCTCGACATCTTGGCTGGGGACGCTGTCTGCTATATCGATGAATGGAGGTCAATGGCACTTGTCTTGCGAGTCTCTCTGTGCATCGTGATTACCTTTTTTCATCCCTCTATATTTTTCCCCCTCCTTCATCTTACACACTACTTTTTTCTATTCATATAATGGAACGTTTGCCACTTCATGCGGTCACCCGGTGTTAAATAAATACTGGAAAATAATGTAAGGAATGACATTAACTCGTAGCCGTTTTCAACTATCACCTCATCGTTGATGTTCTCAATACCTCAACAGCAAACGTGATCCAGAAGGGGGGAACATGATCCGCCACTCGCACTAACTCCGTCAACTACAGAATGCTTTCGCCCTGCTTCGACTCAAAAACTGAAAGTGTACAATCTTTTCTAAGGTTAAGAACACTCCTCATGTCGCCCTAAAGAACAAAAGAACTATTCTGTGTTCTTCATTGGGAGTAAGTGAAGACTCTCTAGGAAAATACACCTGATAGGTGAGATCCCTCACCAACAAGTTCAGCACGAGCTTGATATCTGGATTTAAGCATAGACGCAACGCACAATGAGAGAGTGGAAAGCCTGATGGAGTACGAATAAGAGGATCGGACTGAAATCCTAGTTTTTATCCGCTGATCAACAAAAGAACGAGCAGTAACTTCAAACTGGTTTACAGGATTTTCAGCACCCTCACCGTTATTGTTTACGTTCCCCTGCTGACTCTTTAAAGTTCACCCTGACCTTACTACTTCTCGTTTCCTTTCTTATCAAATCTGTTTTCGTCTTCCTCTTCCGCCTCCATTGAAATCATCCTGCTGGTCACGTCGAGGTCAAAAAGTGAATAAGATGCATGTCCCTTGAAACATACGGCACGGTACCTATGACAACCTCACAGCTGCATCTCATTAATAACGTCGACGTGCCATGGTTATGGTCTAGTCTGAGGAGTGATCACCTCCTTTCACTCTGATTACGTCCCGTCACCTCAAACCTGTTTCAAACTTATACTCGGAAGCACGAGACATCTAGTTCCCTTGCTTGATGATTACTGCACCAACCCGTTATTACGCAACAACTTGAACAAAGTTATAGGAAAGCGAAATCTTCATTTATTAAACAAACTGAATCATTAAAGCGGCTCACTTGACCAAGTAGGATGGACTGCTACCCAAAGATCTCGTGCGTGCCTCAAATGCTACCTAATTACAAATGGTTACCGCGCACTCACAAAGCAATAAGTTGTGGAGTAGCATGTACACAGGAATTCTCGTCGTGAAACTCGTAAATCTAATGTACAACTGCTAATTGCTTCAAACTTTCTCGCGACTAAGAGGGGCGACAGAAAATCCGTGGCCAAAGTCAGAACAGTGATTGCGGAGTACCTGAATTAGTTAGGAACACTCAATCTCGACGGAACATTTTGAGGTGGGCTGACTATGTAATTACTGCACGTTCATCTCTGCACACAAAGGGAAGCTGGGCAGGAGTGGGGGGAAAAGAAGAATAACACCGACACAGATATGAAACAGAAAAAAGAAAACTAATGCCTACAACAACAAAAAGCAGGTGTTTAAGTTAATACAACTAGCAAAATCAGTTCCACAGATGCAACTATTAATCACGAAAGATTCGTCTTGAAACACTAACACGACACATTTCACTCCAGTAACAGTTTGACTTCAGCTTAAGTGTTACCAGGTTTCAGTACAGTTCGACATGGTGGAAATGGCAGGTGACAGTGGATGTAGTTTCTTTCACTTGCGAATAATCTGATCACAGTGCACTGCAAAAGTCAACGAAGACCAGTATTTCACATCCACACGTAGCACGGTACTTTCGGTTCGATGGATCTTCGTCAGAATGGAAGGACGGTAAACTGGTCGAACGAAATGCAGATATAGCAGGACTAACAGTTAACGACATGTTCATTGAGCTGATGACAGCATAACTGCCAAATTGAATACCTTTGTAGTCCCGGTGTCCGGATCGGATGAAAACCCAAGTTAAGGCAAGGGAGAATACTGAATAACGAATCAGAAGTATTTCATCTGCAACACGTGGCACCGCCAGTTCAAGATAAAAGACAGACTACACGAAGTTTAAGCATATGTTTTTTAACACGCCATAGCCGGCTTAAAAGAAAGATGAACAAGGAGATAAGTCGTCCAAGGGATAGAAATGAAACTAAAAAGAAAACCTGAGAAACGCCTTGCAGTATGGATACCAGCTTTTTATGCCATAGACAGAGGTAAATGAAAATAGTTGAAATGGCGAGTAGCACCGCTCTTGAAGATTTCGGCAACAACCGAGAACAGAGTAAAGTAACAAACCTAACGAGATCACAAAGAAATAAAAACCCAGTAGCGCTTCAAAACGGTCGCGAGAAACACACATAACGACCACAGATGGTAAGATCGTCAAGGTGGACGGTAAACCTCTGAAGAAAGAATGGTTGTCCGAAGTAGGTGCGAGGACGAGGCTTGCGATGTACCTTGTTACCATCTCATCGACTGCTATCAGCCACTAGGTCAAACAACTGTTCGACGAGACCTAGGTTGAAGAGCAGGCGTGTAAGAATTACGTCGTCGCGGGGGTAGTAGAAGTTCAAGAGAACGAAAATCAAGTAGTGCAAGTCGCAACCCAAAAGTTATACACCACAGGTTAGTGACCAGCTTCGTAGCTGCGCGCTAAACGCGATCAGCGGCATGTTTTCTCTGAAGCCAGTGCATACAACTTTCTTAGTGGGCTAATGCAGGTGTCATAGAGAAACCCCGTGGTATCTGAAAAGTATTCCCGTTCGTGCAAACGTATGTACGTTTCATCTCAAGAGTAATTGATCATTTTTTGTAGTTCCCTTGTGAAGATGAGTGAAAGATAACTTGGACGATAACTAGGTCTTTCTTCAGATCGGTCTACCTGGGGTCCGTTGTATTGAGCGTACTATGAATCAGGAAAGCATTACCAGATTTCCCACCGAGTGGCATGTGTGTATATGCACTGGAAATTAGGGAGAAAATCCAATCGCTTGATCGGCGCTTAATCGCATCAAGATCGATCGGAATAGCACTGGGACCATTGCCGTTCTGGATTTGTAGGTCGCTAACGTAGGGGAGAGAATAGCGGCGAATGTTGTCTAGAAGGTCACTGTGATGGATAAGAAATAACTGAGGATGCATCACTGACTCTCGAAAAACCTCTGCGGAAATCAGGGAAGGAGATGGCATATATGAGAGCTTTAATACAAATGGTTTTACTATGAAGAAGAGAGATGGTCCTGGAACTATGAAAGCTTCCAGTTTAACTAAGAACCGTGTGAGACGGCCGATAGTCTTGAGGAAATCGACGAAGACAGAATACGAGATGAAACAATCGTCTTTGGCCTCCGTCAACCTATCCGCGATAAAAATACTCATTATGCATGATGAGGTAGGAAGGCCATGTTAGGTGGAAGAAAAAAAAGCAGTTCCTGAGAATCATTGGAGGATGAACCGTTCCACCAAACGATCCATTACCTCGTACGTTATGCTAGTGAGACCGGTTGACCGGCAGCTTGCACGAAAGTACCGATCGCCGGCCTTTTATATACGAGTGACCGTGGCTTATATCCCTCTATTAAGGAAAACAGCAGTGCGGAATGCCTGTTAGAGCAGCTAACAAATGGATTCTGTCAGTTACTTCCTTGAGGATCCAAGGTTGGATCTCATCTAAATCCACTGTATCACATGGACTGGCTTTGAATTAGTGATCCAGTATCGAAAAGTCAGTGATGAGGAGTGGTTGTCAGAGGTCTTCCTAAGGTAGGATGCAGTACCGACGTAGTAGTGTAACACTGAGGACCACTGAATAAAAGTTGAGGAATGCCTCGGCAACTACACAAATATCGAAAAATTATCATAGGGCAGTTACAGAGAACGGGCTGAGAAATCTTGAAATAGACGGAGGCATATAAAAAAATTCAATGTTCTCATGAACCCTTAATAGGATTTCTCCTACTGTACGAGTTCAGTATTCATGGACTTCCCGCCTACTTAGGTCGTATAGGGCGGAAGGTGTTCAAGCCATCTGGATTACTCGCCTACCCTAACTGTAAACAGGAACGACTGTTTATTCGCATGTCCGCCCTCCGAAACCTGTCGGCAGGTATCACTTTTGGAGTTTTGAAGGTCATCATGGTTGGACGACTGTTAATCTTTCCCATAACCATACCGTATTCCATCTAAACAATAAATATATCCACCGGAAAATCACAAACCGGAAGTGTCAATCAACGGATCATTCGACTGGTGACGATAGTAAGCAGAAGCTTTGAAGATTATCCATCTTCAGGCGTACAATCGCAAACCACCGTCGATACCCGAAACAAGTAAAACCAGTGCAGTGCCTGATATAAGGCATCAAGGTGGGCCATGAAAACAGAAGAAGAATTAGCGAAAATAACACAGTCAGGAAGAGCATTCGACGCCATGATAACTCGCAGTGAGAAGCTGAGACGAAATCTGGTTGGACCTATGCTATACGAGGGTGGCCTCTCAGTAAACTATTGCAAGTCATGCTGAAGATGAAACTACGTAGACGGCTAACTGACGTAAAGGCAAAGATGAGGTCACCTCTAGGCCGGCGGAACCTCAGACAATACATACTCAAAGTTGATAACCTAATTTCACAGGGCTTAGCCTGAAGGCCCTGAACGGCTTTGGCGGCATGCCGTTGCACTCCCTCAAAAAGCATTTTACCTCTTTAAAGTTGAGGTGGTTTGATCATAGTTTAATTCTTGAGATGCGGACGGATGAACCTATTGCAAAATAATTTTAGGCGATGAGAATCAAACCGATCACACTGACCGTGAACAGCACTGACATTATTAGCCTCTTTTGCATTCGCCGCAACGCTGGATGAGCTCAAAAGAACATGAGACTAAAGCAGCGACATCGTTCTCAGACGGAACTGTCTGAAGAGGGATGTCAAGATCCCCACGATTTCGACGACTAATGCACGGGCTAGAAGATGGAAGACCAAATCATCCGGATCAAGTTTCAACACTCAGCAAGCGTCCGTTGATCTGAAAGACAACTATTAAAAACAGGATGAAGTGCCGTTCTTGAGGGTTTCAGCAATTACTAGGAACGAATTTAACTGGGATTCTAACAAGGTTTTTAGTAACCGGGACTCAAACAACGCCCTAAAACGATCACTAGGGGGACAACCAACAACCTCAGAAAGAAAGGTATGAGGGTGGTTGATAACCGTGAGAAAAGAACTGCTGTTCCAGGAAGGAGCTTGAAAAGCTTCCCGTCATGACATCGTCGAGCACTATCAGCCATTAAGATAAAGAACAGTTCGACGAGAACTGTTCTAAAGAAAAAACGTGTAAGGATTAAATCACCGCAAAGTCGTCAAAATTCGAGTGAGTATAGATCAAGAATTTCAAGTCGCGCCTCATAAGTCACATACTGCAGGGCAGTGACCAGCTTCGTGGCTACGCACTGAACACGCTAAAACATTACGTAGGTTTCTCTGCAAGCCGGTATACACAACTTGGTTAGCACGCCGAAGTAGCTGTCTTCTATAACCCCCGTAAAGCGTTTGAAATGTTTTTCTACCTAAACGGGAAAGGGTTCGTTTTGTCATCTAAAAAATAGGGGAATTCCTTCTGCGATAAGTGAAAGGTGAGTCAGACGACAGCCAGATACTCAGGTATTTTTTAAAATCGGTTTCTGTGAGATCAACTGTGTTCAGTGTACTGAGGGTCACGAAAGCGTTGCCAGTGTCCTCACCGAGTGACATGTGTGCATAGTCACTGTAAGTTAGGGGGAAAAATCAATCGTCTGACCTGAGCCTAATCAAGTCAAGATCAATCTACGGTGCACTGGAATCACTAGCATCCCGGATTTTTAGATCGTCAGCGGGTGTGAGCTTGAACTGCATGGTCTACAGTGGGGTTCACTAGGTGTTCAGTGTGCCCATTCAAGGAACACGTATATCGTTCAAGCAGGCTGAAAATAGATCGCTAGCTAGAAACTCGACCACCATACAACAAATCCCACGTGACTCCTAAATGAAAGTATAAATGATAAAGCACTCTGAGGTTCTGGAAAAAATAATCACAAGACTGAACTGTGACCGGATAGAATGGAATAAAATGAATAACTTAACCAATGTAAATGACTTTCTGATTGTTGTACCTAACACACTCATTTTATGCTTGGAGACTTACGGAACAGGCTTAAACTCCATGACTAATAACAGAGCGCGCTGTGTTCAATGCGTTAATTCAAGGACCATGTGTATCACTAAGAACGACTAAAAGTAAACTAACATTTTACACATTGCCCCATTTTACAGCAACAACTGTAAAGCGGAACAACTTGGGATTTAAGCCCTGAGTAAATCCTTGGTAGCACGAAATGTACGCATAATGACTGAAAAGACACTTTGACGTTTTGAAACAAGATACATTATTACAGGATTGAACCGTAACTAAACCTAATGGAATACAGTGCGAAAGTTAACCAACGTAAATGACCCTTCAGATTGTTGCAATCGTCGCACACTCATTTCAAGTCAGCATACTCACAGGTGGTTTGATGCCTCTCGTGCAACCTACCACGCCTCCAATTTAAGGCAAAGTAACAAAAGCCAACAATTGCCTAGAGACATGACGTACGCGGAAATCACATGGCTGACATCAGGGTTTGCGGGGAACCTAACGCGTTTATTCAGGGATCATGGACATTACGCAAAACGGTTGAAAATTAGCTGCCACTTCGCATGTTGTCTTGTTTTCAACAACTTATAAGAGGTTTCTTAATAACATGAAATGTAAGCAAAACATCAAAAAAAACGGGCAGTTTGTGGTTTTGATAAAAACGTGCAATCACAAAGACGAACCCTATCCGAGTATATCGTGACATTGCACAGTTAAGGTAACTGCTTAAACACATCAATATGAAAGAGTTATCACATACACCCATTTTATGAGCGCAGACGTATAAAAGACCTCACACACTCTAAGTATTGTACTGCGCCGGTACACTCTGACCAGGTGACTAGTCAACATCGCCCTGTACAGTTTACTATTCTCCACAACTAGGAACGTGTGACTATAGCCAACGATGTTGGTGGTGTAGAGATGAAAACAGATGGAAATAATGTCGGGAAGAATAATGACATAAATAAGAGAAAGAACAGGGCCCGACAGTGATCCCTAAGAACCCTTAAGAAGGGAGATGAAACATATGACGCTGTTTTAACTTCATGAGCGGTGCCGGGTACTTTAAAGTACACGGATCCAGTCGGTCTGTCGACAGACTGAACAAGATCTTGTTCAGTGTCAAGTGGGCGTCTGCAGTGGACTGAGGTTACTGGTATTCAAGATTTTTAGGTCATCGGCATATAGAATAACGTGGCTGAATATACCGTCCATAAGGTCGCTGAATTAGATAAGACACAAGAGAGGACCTAACAGTAACACTTGAAGAACTCTCGCAGAAATAAAAGAGGGAGACAAAAGGTCTGATCCTGTTTTCACTCTGGAAGTTCCGTTATCCAGAAAAAAGGTAAGCTAGCAAAAAATCTCTCCTAGAATACCACGAGGCTCTAGTTTGTGTCTGAGGAACCCATGTGGGAGGCGTTGGCTATAGCTACATGGTCGTAGTCTGCGAGCTCAGTAAGTTGCACAAAGCATCATATTATAAGCGATCGCGTGCACCTTGTGAAACTTACTGCGCTCACAGACTACGACCATGTAGCTATAGCCAACGCTCATGTGGGACACGCCAGTGCTTTGAAGCATTGGCGAAATCAAGGAAGATGGCATTTGAGATGAGGTCAGTGTTTTCGGCCTCCGTCAGACTGTTTATGAAAGTAAGCATACCTGCCACACAAGATCGGTTAGTAAGGAAACCATGTCGGCTATCGGAAAAAATCGTCTTGTAAGATGTACCCAGAACGGTAAAGTACCGTACACTCATAATTTTGTCGTTAAGTGCAGAATGACAAATAACGCAAGTTCGGAGAAAATAATGTATATCCACTACATCGTACTGTGCCTATAAGCCTGATGAAATGGACCAGCTTCCTTCGTTTTAATCAATAAAATCGTAAACAGGCGCCATCATTAAAAATAATTCGCGTCAATATATCAATAGATTTTGGAGTGACAGGCGACTGAATGGCTTCTCTGATGATCTCGGCTGCAACCGCGCTTTTCCGCTTGTCTGTTCTGTATGCATGATTCTGTGTACGCCTGCTACAGGAAACCTGATATGAAATCAGTGCCACTTTCTTCAATCGTGCAAATAATTGCACGCAGCGAATGCTAACCAATTTCCTAACGACTGTAACATGAAAGCCGGCTGTTTATTCCCTGATTGTCCGTTACACTTAAGGTCTAACTCTGGGGCAATGTGGAGACTCCGGTAGACAGTGTTCTTCCGAAGTGGGGATTCTAACAGCAGTCACGCAAAAGGATACAAGAAGTAAGCATGAACCAAAGGCCCAGTAAGCCATGCATACGACTTACACGAACGGTAACTAAAACGGCACCAACAACACAGCAGCACGCTCCGTCAACAATTCAAGTGTAACTCGTGCGCGCCTGATGGTTTCGGTCGCACATTGCACTACCAGTCCACTCTTCAAGGTCGTTTAACCCGGACCTTTACGAGCGTTGTTTAACGCACTCAAAGATTTCATGCATGTTTTTGACTTGCATGCTCTTGTGTGTAGCCGAGTGAGCTGTATCCCGTCTCGCGCTTCTTTTCTTTCTCTACTTGATTGACGCCGTTGGTCACAGACCAGGCCAGAACTAACTACTTATCATAAGTCCAAACATTGCTGGAAATATACGGTTTGTTTCCAGAACCTACTGCGTTCTTTTAGTTCGATGCCTGTTGGCACCACATTTCGACTGCTTTTCAGGAAAGGCGTTTTATATTGTTAGTGGACGAGGGTCTAGCACAAACACGCCCGTCCAATACAGTTGATAGCGGAAGTTAGGTTGGCATCTTTTGTGTACTGTTTTCGATGCATGGAATTACAAACCCAAGCACGATAATGCTGAAACAACTGCGGTGGTTTATGTGATTTCAGCGTTTCGTACGACCCTAAACAACGCGACTTATTTTGAGAGTATTTTCTGATTGTCAACCGAACGTGTAGAAAATACGCGGACAGTCGTAAAAATTCGTGCACAACCTTTCCAATCACTGACGGTTGTTGGCATACCAAACAAAGTTTCTTTTGATCAAGCGAAGTCCATTTTGGACTCTCACAAGTGTCGCAAGTTTCAGAAGGAAAATAGTCCAAAAGTAATGGTGCATCATTACTTCTAAGGTACTCACGATACATATTCCAATGGTCGAAAGGTTTTAGCCAACCAACACTGCAGCCTCAAGTTTGACGCAGTCACCCTTTAAAAAATCTATTTCTTTCTTCAAGTTTGGCATCCCGTTTTTCTTTATTACAAAAGAAGGCTGGAATTTTCCCGTACGCCGCAGCCAATAACTATCCAGTGCGTTAATAATTCTTTTCGGGTTCTTCAACATATTCGTGCGTAAGTATGCCAAATTAACGTCTTCGGGTATACCGAACTAATATCGGATGTTAAATGACAGTACGGATAATTGAGACAGTGCAAATTACACGTATGTTACAATAGGTAACGATGAGCGCCAAACGACACCGATAGACGATAAGGGCCGGAAGGGTTCAGAACCCGACCGTCGAGTGAGCGATTAGATGTAATATTCCAATGAATCAGTCACAGGTGACAGCACACACAATGTCGAACGGTCGGAATCGAAGCACATTTGAGTCTACTCCACAAAAGGAACAAGCCACAAGTCAACGAGAAAGGTGTATTGACGCAATACGTATATCGGAGAAGCTTCAGTACACATCGTGTCCTTGTCCATGTATACACAGAAGGTCCCACGGTCCAGAAGTATGCCACCAACCAGAAGTGCTGTCAAGTTCACTGACCGCTGGCCTCGGGCTCTGGTTGGTCATCTTTCTCAGCCCGCTGCACGGAAGCAGCCAGTTCGTGCTTCGGGGACCTGAAAGAAAGCGGATGGAAATATACATGGTAAAACAAAATGTCGACACACACAGAAAATGTGCGTGACGCTACTGGTTTGCATAGGCCAGTAAGCATGCAGATAAACAGACGCGGTCGCATGCAACAAACCGGCGGTAGGCAAAACTCCCCACGATCCCACGTGAAACGTGAACCGGGATTTTGGGGAGAGTTTTGCACGTCATACAGAAGGCAAATTGGGGCTATCCCCAGGTCGCTAAAACATGATTTCATCAATCGTTTAGTAAGCAGCCTACGAGGATTGCCCATTTCAAAACAACAGCCACGGAATGGAAACAGTCGTTCACGGCTTACCGACTGAAACTTCCGATTGCACTGTCCGTCACGGGGGTTTTCACAAGACTGATAATGCAGTCAATAACCGATTTACTATCCAGATAAGAAAAACAACTAATTTTGAAAACTGAGGTGGTCCACAGCTACCAGAAAAAGTAAGCCTTACAATCTTTCAATATAACGTTCTCAAATTAGATGTCGAATCAATCCAAGTCAATACACCCTGGGCGAGGCTTCGGTTTCTTATAAATTCACCCCTTAAGTGACTGCAGAAGATTCAACTAAACCTACCTAAGTCAGTTTGATAACTATACTCCTGAAATTCTGAGGGAATGCAAGGAAAACTTTCGTAGTCGGCGTCATTTGGGGAATGTCTACTGATTCAGGGTTTTAGTTAATCGAAGAATTAGAAGGTTAGGTTTGTCCAGAACTAGAAAAATATAAGGTATGGTGGAGCAAATACAAAACGGAGTGCGTACAAATATATGCTTTTACCAGGATCTTGTGGAACTTGTGGGAATACATATACGGAGGTCAAACTAATGGGGTCGGGTTTTGTCAGACGGGACTTCTGCCGGAAAGGCCCACAAGTAGTGACAAGATAAGGAAGAAAAACTCAGATGTCTGTTCACCTTGACTGTCGCCGCAGCGGGTACAACTTGCTTGAGAAGGTGGATGGAAGTACAAAGTCCTCCGACAGCAAGACCAGAAATAAAAATTGACGAGCGATGCATTCAGTTGAGAAAGCGAGCAAACATTGATAGACTGTAGTATGGAAAGAAAATTTAAGCGCCCGACATAAGAGGCTATCCTACGAACTGTATTTAAAAGTCTGTGCCATGAAATGATCTCCTCGCACTGTCACCGAAAGTAACCCTCGGATATGTAACAGGAAGCGGTCGATGTAAAGGTTTTCTAATTGCACGGTGACAGCAACATTCAACAGAAATCTTCCATATCGATTATCCTTCATAAGCCTAAAAGCGCAACACACCTGCGTGATGAAAAACAAACTGTGGGAATCCGACTAGACTGCAAGCTCGGATAACCTGTCTAGCTGGGCAGACGATAAAAATAAGCCGGCATGTTCGATGCTTAATGCCACATCGTCCGCACATTTGATTTCAAGGGTGTAACTGCCGCCCGGTATGAGTGCTGCTTACATCAGAATATCACAGCTTGGGATGAATGGCGATTGGGTTGCACTGACAAGTTCAATAAATTGGATTCCATTCGGAAGCCAGCCGTTTTTCAGCTGTTTGTACGCTGGTTTGAGGTTGCAGGCCCAAGTCGCTCCGGGCTCAGTCAGTTTATCCGTGTGGAAATCCAGTCTACTTCTGCTAAACGGGGAAGAAATAATCCGAAACAGGGTGTGGAGCTATGAACAGAGTGTGTTGCTGATCTAAGATTATCTCAATGATGTGGGAAATTAACAACACGTCGAAACGATCTGTAGAATAACAACTGATTTCCTCACATGAAAGGTCGTTCCGTTGGTTGATAATCTTGTAAGAAAAGAATAGTTGCCCGAGAAATGTCCGAGGTCGAAGCTTGCAAAGCCTTCTGTTTAGATAGATTTAACTAGTATTTGTTCATCCCGGACGTCCCGGGATTCTTCGACCAATGTTTGGCGTGTGAGTTGGCCGTGCTTTGTCAGAAGTTGACTTTATACCTGTCGTCCTCCAACGGTCAGCGATTTGACCTCACTGACTCACCGACGGAAAGTCTCAGGCACAAACTGGCAAGAAATTCCTGCACACTTCCCACAACCTATCGGCGCTAAGCCGTCATTTCCGCCTGCCGCGCTGAAAACGACCGAATGCATTTTTTGAATTTGTCTGTGGTCCCAGTCAACAGGGAGAACATTCTATAGAAACTGGCAAATAACAGTTCGTTATTCAGCTAAAATTGTGGATGAGCTTTCCGACGGGCACAACGGATTTCTGGACATGTCTATTCAACCCAGTCCGCTTTTTCATGAGTTTGAAAAACACAACAGCTTCTGTCACCCTGTAGAGCGTTCCTGCCTACCGAATTCACGCGATTCAATTAACGTCTAATAAATTACGAACTACATTTGACTGAGGAGTGATTCTTCGAGTTATTTGCCTTCCCTACGTTTCTGCGAAGTCTTTTGAGACAAAGAACGTGAAAGCTGTCCGCACGAGTAAAAAATATTACCAATGGCAAGATATCTGTAGGTGGCAACCTAGGTGGCTGACTCCTGAATAAATTAACCAGAAGGATCGTGGTGAAAAACGCGTTCAACTCAGTTGAGGTTATCACTTTTCTAGACCCATTATATTTGTCGGCAGAAAAGTGCAAACGTTTGATTTCGCAGTCAGCACAAACAAAGAAAACCTTAGATCGTGTCCAGGAGTAAGCCATGGGGGGTCAGCTGTACGACAGAGTGGTGATAGTATCTAACTGGGAGATGCCTATTGGCCGTGAACAATGACACTCCCCAACAAAAGATGAATCTATACATGCTCTCAGTGTCATAAGGTAGGTTATAATCATGTACAGGTCTAGGTTAACAAGATGACTGATTTGACTTGTCTGGAGCATGCCAGGAGGATGCTTAAAAATCACTAACAAGCTTGTCAATTCAGGTGGCGAGAAAACTGGGAAAAACGTATATATAACGTGTCGTGAATGAACAAAAATCACCTAGGTATCTGGTTCTACATTCGAAAATTAAGCGATCCGCATAACAGTAAAATATGCTAACACAACTCGCGTGGACTCACAGCGAGATCCATTGATTAAAGTAACAACGCCTCCATGAGGCCTTCCGTGATACGAAAAACATTCACAGGGCAACGGCTGAAAAGGTTTGTTTGGATGACTCCAACTTCGACATCCCCACGTGATTGGGTCTCCTGCAACGTGATCACTTTCAAATTGGCATAGCCATGGATGTGGACAACATTTTCTCTAAATAGTTTAACGAACAAGGAACGAATGATTCCACTTGTAAACATAGTTATGCGTATTCCCTTGTCATTTCGCTTTTGGAATATAACCCACTATAATGCACGATATTCCGCTACAATCCTACAACCCTAATAGCCTTATTCTTTCGCGCGCTCACAAAGGATGCAAAGTGATACGGCGCAGTAAAGCAAGATGATTCAGAGTAGTCGCGGGGGCACTTTGGCGCAGTGTCATCCACAAATGTCTTACACCGCTTGCATTAGGAGACGAACGGGAAAACGCAGTGTTCGAGCTATCAGTTGTTGGTTGCATCATTTGTTGTACATACAGCTTCCGCCAGAATGTGCAGAAAGGTCGACACAATAGAAAGATCAATGAACAGAGTGTCTGCCCTCAGTTCAATGAAATCTTTAAGTGACATGCAATTACGATGCGCGAGATCTTCTTCGCACATCTGTATTATGTAACACATCTGTTCTAATACCGAGATTATCAGTCAATGAGCTTACATCGCTTTGATTGCATCTGTTGAACACATTTACGGGGTTCGCCAAAGAATGAAGAGGGCTTAATGTCAATAGACACACCCTCTGGCGATGAGGCCAATAAGCTTTGGAATATTTTCCATGTACGTCGAAGAAAATTGGCTGGGAAAAAGCAATTAAGCTGTCTCGCCCTCTGATGTCAGTGGTGATTGTCAGTAGCAAGTACCAACTGGTTGGTTCAGTACAAGTGAAATACCTTACGTCTTGCCCGTTAACTCTGACCTCACGTCAGTTGTTTCGTAGTAACCATGTGTTGTGTTGGGAATACACATTCGATACTCTCCCTCAAAATCCATTTTGTCTAGTTTACTGGTTGAGTAGTTATTTGTCTGCAGCATCGAAAGATTGCTGTATCTATCTTCCATTATTAGTTAGAATAGGTGAACAGGGAAATGCCCGTCGGTAGCCGTAATTTTACTTATGTACAGCTCGCCACCTCAAGGAGCGGATGATCCTTCCGAAACAATTTAGCTCGCCTGCAACTGACCACTCGCCAGAAAATGCAGACAGGCTTAATGACGCACGGCTGGTAGGCGATATCGACAATATGGCCGTCAAACTTCATCACGTGGAATACCATAAAGTGCGATACTTTCCAAAAACTGTTGAACAGAAATAGTAAGTTGACTGTTTGAAGCAAGTGCAAAAATGCGCATAGGCTGTTTTATTTATACGTAGCTCTATATGTGTACATTTTGATAAAAAAGGAATCATCATTCAATGGCATAAAGTAAAATACGTTTCGAATTGGTACACCGTTCGTCCACGAATTTTTCTGTACAGGTGGGCACAGATACGGATATGTAAAACTAAGGACCGCAAACAAAAATATGACTTGTAACGATTCTCGGTTTAACAACCGCTACCACGGCAGACAGCCTTACAGTTAACACAGAATTGTTCACTTTCTGGACTATTTGGAGAGACTTTTTGGAAACGGAATGCGTTCACTCCTAAGCTGCCACTGAAAAGGTGGATGGTTGATCGTCGTGAAGTGCACAACTTTCATGCTGCTCGCTGGGCAAGAATGTAATTTCCATTACGCCATTTGGAATTTGCAGCATTGGCGATTAAAGCAAGCATACTAAACTACGGAAAGTTCGCTCGCCGGAAACAAATGGAAATGAAAAGCATGGGTCAAACGTGTCGTGTAGATGAATTCTTAAGAAGACCGCATAAGCTGAGGTTGTTACAATCGAACCGTCATTTACCGGCGCGTTATCAGATAGCCACCACCGAATTTGAACAAAGGTTCACCAAAGACTCTACGGTACTGTTGGATGGGCAATAAAATGCGTAAAGCAAGGAAGTAAGCACACCAACTTGGACGGTCAGTACCAACGTTAAACGTACACAAATCGCCTGCTTAGTGATGAATATCCGTTGCGAAATCACTGTACAAAGTTATCTCACAGACCGCTTTGACAAACCAAACGGCAGAAAAGGTTGGCCTCCTGTAAAGTATGCCAAACAGAAGCAACTAGAGTAGACAGTTGCCTCAAAAGCGATGACAATATGTACGGGTGAATATGATTGATTAAGTTGCAGAATTTAGGTGTAATTTTTTGAACGGGGGTCAAGTACCAAACTGCGGCTCCAACAATTTTCGGGAGGACAATCGGAAGACTTCATTATTCACACGATGCACGCCCCGCCGAAATGATCCTAAAACGTGAGACTTCTGTGGATGATACTGACGCTGTCTAGTTCCCCTGCCAATGGGCACCTTATGATTTCTCATACTGCAGCGCTTTCGAGTCGAATGCAGCACAGACGGGTGATGTACATCGTGTACCCTTCTGAAGACAAACGACATATTTCATGCCCCCGATCTTACCTTGTGGGTCAACTGACGTCAAGTGTGTCATAGATAAAAGCTATTCTCCGTGTCTCCCAACCCGCATTACTGACGAGGTTAGGACGTCCAGCAGCCCCTTCGAGCCTTTAATGGCTCACCTCTCACCGGTGCTAGACAAACCGCAGCAACACCACGTGGAATCCGAAACTTTTGGTGAACTGATGCAAGGAGACTACGTTTTCCAGCATCTTCTTTTCTCAACGGGAAAAGACGGATGACATCATCGGTCGGCCGATGCATCACGGGCAACGTAACATGAATGTTTCGTTGAATTTTAGAACCAAATTAGACAGTCTCTCATCTATTTGAAGGAGGCCATCAACACTAACGGGTCGCAGATGATGAGGCTTATCGGCTTCTCGTTAATGTCTCGGTTTTCCCATGAGTACACGAGTTAGACAGAGTTTGCACTTTACGATGAAAGTCTGCTGAGCAGTCACATGTTCACCTCGGTTGATTGTGATTCAGAAGGTATAGAGTGGCCCACACTCTCTTCACCGTTTTGATGGCGAGTATGCGCCAAAATTCAGTAGGACTCGAACCGATTCAGTCAAGCAAAGACTATCAGCAATTCTTGCCAGTTTGAATACCCGTAGCAACTCAACAGTAGTCCATCATATTTATTCACAGTATTCAGTTGTTATGTGGCCCTTCCCAACTTAGCATCCCCCACGTGTTGGGGGAATATAAATTTGTTGGTCCATAAATTCGGAGGTTGTCTTAAGAACTGTGGACCACATAAACAAATCTATACACAACACACACTGATCGCTCCACGTGATGCCTACCATGGGGGTTATAATATAGTCGTACGGCTTCGCTGTCGTGAGCCAACAGAACCAAGGACATAGGACAACTCATCCGCTTCGAACGTGCTGTGACATATGGAGGCACCGGTGATGCAACACAACATGGTTGTCGAATGTGTCCAAAAATGACGCCACTGAAAGTAACATTTACACTAGAGCGTACCGTCTGGAAAATACAAACGTAACCGCGAGTGCGGTCATTCCAAGCCAGGCAGTGGGAAATGATTTGAAGGGTGCCACTCGAGCCTTTGGGAAGTGCAGTACGCCAGAGCGCTCATTATTGTCGCCATGGAGGGAAGCGTCGGCAACTGCATATTTTCTCTCTTCAGATGTGTCACAGAATACACAAGAAGCACTCATTTTTCACAAACTTAGTAGAGCCTATATATCGCTTCGAATTCGCTTAGAGGTCCTAACCAATCGTAATAGACTGCGTAATGTTCTGTATCGAGAAAGCCATTCTACACCAGTCTATTGCGATATGGCTCTTGCAGTAATATCCTCTCCAATAATATCCAGGCGGCAATAACCCCAAGGAGATCGAACAATCTGAAGATGGTCAAGAGGATACCCTATCTTTTGACTGGTTTCTCCCGCAGCCTCAAACTTAAAATAAATCGGTCCACTCCGGCGTCCTAATTAATGCCCAGAAAATGCTGGTATAATGACCGGTAGTTACTTGTTTAAACCACGCTCACGATGTGCTGGGAACAATGTGTACTATCAAGAAATGAACGGCTGATCTACAACTATTTGATCGGGCCAGGCCTTTGAACAAAAATGATGTCAAACTATGAACAAATCAGACAGTCGAGGATAAGACTAGCAGGAAAGATAGGCAGCCATCGCCGCGAAAATCCCTACGAACGGCCCCACACACGCTCTTTTTATACATACGCTCATATGCTTCCGCTGTTTTTCTGGAGGCGAAATTTTCGAAAATGAGGGATGAAGTTGTCTAAAATTTGGGCACCACTGTCCGCTATTTTGCACATTTTCCTCCGATGTCACCATAGAGCCACCAGAGTGTCCCGAGGCCGTCCTGGTCTGTTTCAGCTGCATGAACTTGTAGTGACTTCTTAATACCATCTGTTACAAACCTTGGGCCACAGATTATAAGCCTCAGCAGCATATCTGCAAGTCGAAGGGCAAGGCCCGGTCTCTCTAATAACCGACTTCTCAACGATACGTACGACATCTTGCAGTGCAGTCAAATACCACACGAAGTTTACTAGGTTTTTCGGAATTAAACACAAGGTGGCGTAACATATACCATCTGCTGCTCAGCCGATCAGGCTCAACATTCACAAGTGTTATTCGATGTACCCCGTTAGAGTATGTGGTGTTAAAAAATTTGCGTATCACAAACGCAGTTCTTCGCCACCTAACCAACGGTCTCGTTAGATGCACAGACATCTGAGGGACAGTACTCACCAGATGGGCAAGTAAGTTTGCACCGTCCAGCACATCGATGGAACTTGAAAATGATTGTCGACCAAATGAAAACGACTTTAGTTCAACGACGGAGCTGGGTTATATTCCTCTGGAGAGAATGTCGCAGTTTGTTGTACTATCAGATTCATGATTTTAAAGGGGTTCGAAACGAATCACATTTAAGGAATCTTCTCCGGAAAAAATTCACACAAGTGCGTGCTTTGGAGTCTTCACATAGTCCATCATGAAGCACTCAGCCGAGTGGGAAGTGGGTACAAAAGGTTGGTTCCATCCACTGACCCACTGATCAACCACCCTTTGCGTTTCTGGGACATAGGACGCAACTCATAAGTTAGCATCTCTTTGGTGAATCTCTTCGAGCTCAATTTCCTTCAGGTGGTGTCACCGCCTTGTCAATTTCGAATGTTTCCACCACAGACAGCGGACATTGCCAGGCTTTTGCTTTCGTTAAGTGTGTGTTGAGCACGGCGAAAGTTTCACAAAATGAAGGCCCTCAACAAAACTCTGTTTGATGAGGATTGTTTCTGAATAATCAAGTTGTATTGCAAAATAACCGTTTTTGGAGGCAAGCGAGCACTGAATTTAACTGGTTGAGTAGGAATAAGTAATGTTGGAAAACTAGGTTTACAGAGGGACGAAAGTGTAAACCAAAAAGTTATCCAGTAATGTCTCGAAGCAGTGTTGAGTGTGAATACACAAAACTGTCGAATTGTTCATGCAGGATAATAGTGAAACAGTCGCTAGACAGTTGATCGTGTGAGGTGCCGGTAGATAAGCTCGTGGGTAGACAACCGGTATGCTTTGTTCAGTCAATTTATCGTCCTGGCATAAAGTTGACGATCGTTGACGAGAAAAACAAATGACATTAAAAGGGGACTGCACCGCTCTTGAAGATTTCGGCAACAACCGAGAACAGAGTAAAGTAACAAACCTAACGAGATCACAAAGAAATAAAAACCCAGTAGCGCTTCAAAACGGTCGCGAGAAACACACATAACGACCACAGATGGTAAGATCGTCAAGGTGGACGGTAAACCTCTGAAGAAAGAATGGTTGTCCGAAGTAGGTGCGAGGACGAGGCTTGCGATGTACCTTGTTACCATCTCATCGACTGCTATCAGCCACTAGGTCAAACAACTGTTCGACGAGACCTAGGTTGAAGAGCAGGCGTGTAAGAATTACGTCGTCGCGGGGGTAGTAGAAGTTCAAGAGAACGAAAATCAAGTAGTGCAAGTCGCAACCCAAAAGTTATACACCACAGGTTAGTGACCAGCTTCGTAGCTGCGCGCTAAACGCGATCAGCGGCATGTTTTCTCTGAAGCCAGTGCATACAACTTTCTTAGTGGGCTAATGCAGGTGTCATAGAGAAACCCCGTGGTATCTGAAAAGTATTCCCGTTCGTGCAAACGTATGTACGTTTCATCTCAAGAGTAATTGATCATTTTTTGTAGTTCCCTTGTGAAGATGAGTGAAAGATAACTTGGACGATAACTAGGTCTTTCTTCAGATCGGTCTACCTGGGGTCCGTTGTATTGAGCGTACTATGAATCAGGAAAGCATTACCAGATTTCCCACCGAGTGGCATGTGTGTATATGCACTGGAAATTAGGGAGAAAATCCAATCGCTTGATCGGCGCTTAATCGCATCAAGATCGATCGGAATAGCACTGGGACCATTGCCGTTCTGGATTTGTAGGTCGCTAACGTAGGGGAGAGTATAGCGGCGAATGTTGTCTAGAAGGTCACTGTGATGGATAAGAAATAACTGAGGATGCATCACTGACTCTCGAAAAACCTCTGCGGAGATCAGGGAAGAAGATGGCAGATCTGAGGGCTTAAATATAAATAGGATTAATGCAACGTAAGATCTGTTTCCGAGAGAAGCAGGCTGGTCAACTTAAGGCCGTCTGTTGGCAATTCAGGCGGGGCGACCAGTTTCGGAGATGGTCGGATGGGAGGGCGGCATACGGCTGTTGGGCCGCTAGAACGAACCTCAGAATATTTCAGTTAGCGTGATGGTGTCCGTCCGCACAGCTGCAACCTGACTGGCCTGGTGGAATAATACACGTTAAGTCACACGAAACCATATCGACCGAAGTGGTTATCTGATTAGCCCCAAATTCTTCCTCAAAATATATGCCTGTTGGCGGATTTTATACGCTTCCAGGAACTTTTCAAAATGTAAGCAATTACGCAAGTCCGTTGGTATGCGTCGACAGCCAAACGATTCGCTTATTAGCTTACAGAAATTGACAACCTGTGAGCAGTTCCCTCATTCAGTTTTTCAGGGGGCTTTTGGGAATTTCGCCGGTCGTTCCGGAAAATTTCAGGTCTAGTATCTGTTTAACCAAATACAACGACCCGTTGAGGCTGTTAATCATAATCGTATGCTGGTGCGTACATCTGCGGTTAATTTACTCCCAACGCCCACCATTATGCTAGATCACAAACAGTGGCGTCCCTAGTGCATTAGGCGTCTACAGAATTATCATCCTGCTGAGCAACCGATTCCAGTACAGAAGAGAGAGTTGTTTCATCGCTGCTGGTGCTTTAGGGTGGTTCACTCATCAACGGCACTTAAAATATCGCCCATCCAGACGGTTAAGTTAACAGCCTACCTACACATTCCAAGAAACGCCCGAAAGTGCGATCAAGTGGTTGAGACTTTATGCGGTACTTATGACGGTTACAACAAAAATGCCGTTTCATCTCGGATGTTAACTCGCCAGAAACACAAACCACCAAGCGAAAAAATGCTTCTTGAGTGAGGCAGTCAAACGCGAGTCCAAAACTAGCCATCAATCAACGAGAAGTGAGCTCATTAAACCATCCGGTGCAGACGAAGGTAAGGGCGTGTCATTATCAAAAAGGAATCTTTAAATATATGAGAGCTAATAGTTATAAAGAACATAAAACCAAACATTTTATTTTCACCCATGACGGAGAATTCATCATGATTGCTCACTTTACATGGCAATGACCAATAAAAGCAAAGTTAGGACCGGTTTTTAAATAAAAACTAAACATATTTCAGCGAATTTATCGTTTCGCACAAAAAGAAGACGGTAAATGTACCAGACGAGTTTCAAGAAACCTAACACTGGACATTGAAAGCCACTTGGACGTTTTGTACAACAAACCTGTAGGAGTCATCAGAGGATGGGACGTTGGACATCCCTAAACAACTCCTCACATACCAGAATTAACTTCTGTCATACCATTCCAGAAGATCAAGCGGCCTGAAAGTACGCCTGTGTTGCTACCACAAGTGTGCTTCACACGTGATTATCTATTTCTGTAAATGAACTGATTACTGTCATTCAGACAAACAATTTAGGGGAGGGACAGATACGTCACAAATGAGGACGACTTATCCTACTTGCAACCCGCGTGAAGCAGTGAGCCACATATGAAAAGCTTACGGTGCAGGCAGGCATTTGCATCGTCACTGTTTCCAAAGCAGATACACGAGACAGTAGACTTGCCTCCAACTCTTGTTGTAACGCTGTGACAATGTAATGCAGTCATTTGGGAAAATTCAATTCAACCAAAGTGGCGACAGGTCGTTTGGCCTCAGTAGTCGGACATTGAGACTCATCCTAGACAGGCACTAGTAGATGATTATTAATTGTTTATTTCACCTCTACGACGTAATTAAGCAACGGTTTCTCACTCATAACCTGCTGGTGTGTGCTGGTAGTAATTATCTATCGAGTAGTTTCTAATGTTCTTTCTCATACCATTCCACGACGACTGGCATCAGGTGAGTTGAAATGCTATTCAGTTTAACGAATTAGCGAGCAGTCAGCGCTGTTTCCTTGATACAAAGCTTGCGGCCTCTTCTTCCGCTCTGAAGCCGCTTCTACAAATTTGGTCCCACTGTCTCTATGTGTGACATCCAGAGCATCTCGCCTACCCACAAATCTGGTAAGTGCTATCATGAACAAATCAGTTGACACTGAGCGGGAAACCTCCAGGTAGGCAGCACGAGTCCGGAAGAATCTAAATACACAGTCTTAATTGTGTTCGATTCTACCGATTCTGACCGTGAACGGACTAAAGTAACCCTCTCCGCCATACTAAAAGGGATACCCACCAGCAGTCACTTTAGTTATTGGTAAGGGAGCCATTAGCGAACCACATGGTTCAGAGAAAGTAGTTTGCATCCGTAGCACAGCTAACACTTCGTCCGAATGGATGCATATACGTGAGTGGTAACCATGTGGCCTTACGCCCCGTGGAAATGTGTGATTGTGCCGAGCGATGGTTTCATATCCTTTGGTCCGCGCCACCGTTTGGTATTCCTCCAAGCCACTATAAGCCGTCTGTCACTGCTTGTCGCAACCACGACAGAAAGTTTATAGTCTCTTGTTGCTGAAGTTAGCCTCGAAGTATTTCAGGTTATCTTAAAAACATTCTTCGTGAACAAGCATTATCAACGTATTGGCTGTTCGTTGTAGTTCGAATATATACAATGTCCCGATCCCACCGGATCTCTCTGAATTCCAGACACTAATAGATAAACGAACCCAACGAAGCAAGGAGCCGTGCCACTGCCTCCACTAAGTCTAACCGAGTGGCGTACCATGGCACTGGGCACTTCAAAATGAGAATCATTATACACACAGTTTCAACATTCAGAACAAGTCTAACTTTGCACTTCTCCTCTGTTAGCGTAGTAGAAAGTGATGACCCTCACTAGGTACCCTCAATAAGCACTAGAATCTCCGGTCCACGAAGCCAGTGGTGCTGAACCTGGACGTCTGGTTTTTCTTTGAGCAACACTTAGTCCACTCGCAACGTCAGTCGACAGGCCGGACTTAAAATAGTGTGGTCAACAGTGCACCGAGCGTCAATAAACCCTGAGTCCGTTTATCAACCGATTTCGATCCAAAAACGATGGTCACACAAGTAAGCTTCTTTAATTCATAAGGTGCTAAGACGCAAGAGAATTGTTAAAAACTAAATGGAAAATACACTAAACTTTGACATTGAATCCGCAAATTTACGAGTTCGAATACTAATTATTCACGTAAACACGGCAAAATACATCAGTCACGTAATGACGGAGCGATAAGGCGCAAATGAAACCAGGGTACACATCGACAAAAGAACGGAAATGGCGAGCAAGTATGAACAAGCTTCGACAATGAAACGATATCAAACTCTAGTGTTACACCGAGATTGGCGTTCGTAGAAGGAATGATTTGTCGCGTGGGTAATTTGAATAACCCTGTTAGTTTTTAAAAGGTAGGCCTACCATCACCACCAAGAAGACCTCGAATGTAGGAAGCAGAACGATGAACGAGAAGGGAATAAATGAAGACTGGGAGAATGATTACTGGTTTTCTGTTAAATACATGGCAATCGCTAAACACTCAACGCAGGCGGCTAATTTAACAGATGGTCCATCTTGTGCGAGGATGGATGTGAAACACTCCATCAATGCTATTTCGGCCATATTCAGCTCAGATATATATGGCGGTATGCGGGTAAAATGCGCGGAAACCGAGCATGGGAAAGAGAGCGATACTGGGGTTTGGTAACATACCGGCATCCAAATTTGTCGGGAGAACGATTCGTCGCGTGCGTACTTTGAGTGGTCCTATCAGTTTCGTAATGAATGTATGCATTCGCACGTTACACTGGTTTGCTATTTTTTATCGAATGGTGTCAGTTACCATCCACAGGCACTAGAGTCGATGCAACGTTTATATAACACATAGAACGTATGACTAATGTTTTGATAACGCCACCCGAATAGGAACATATAGCGCACGCGTAACAGATTATGCACGGGGCAAGTGAAATCAGCAAATTTGTTTACAAATCTGCAAAGAAAACTTGATGACCTTTTCAGAATATGCGCCACAATGGTCAGTAAATTAGGGCTAATGGATTCACACTCCAGCGTGTGCTCCTTAGGCGATGAACCGGTGAATCTACTGGAATAAACTGGGTAAATGGGCGGTAGCTGTCATTGGCAAACCATATAAGCGTCACTTTATCTTTGATCTCACTACCTATGGTGGCACTTGCGAAATACTGCTCAATAATGTGTCTACTCTTTTAACCAGGAATGAATGACGCATTAACGTACGTGAAGATAGGGTTTGATGCCCTTCTGGACTTCCATGAAAAAAGTGTGGTGAAAATCCATATGACACAACGCTTATCCAAACACCGGCAAAATAGGTGATCTAACAAGCAACCAAACCAAACGTCGCATCAAGAAACCACGTCAGATAGAAAGGAGAAGAACAGTTTCATTGTTATACCCACCGTCAACCGTCAAGTGCCTTCTTCCGTATTGCAGCAATCAGCATACAGCTTGTAATTTCACATGCATCAGTGAGATCAGTCAACGACAAACTGAATTTTAGTGCTGATAATGTCCATACATCGGTGATCTTGTCTTAAAAACATAAGCTGGCAACTGCAATTAATTCGAGGGAGGATTCAACTCAAGCACGACGTCAAGGGTGTCCCATATCCCTAAACCCAAATATTGCACATTTGAGCTTGCAAAGTTGACCTGTGAAAGGTCTGGACGTCGGTTTCCAGGAATATTATGTTCCTGAAGGACCGATGATGCGCCAAATTCGACTTTTGCTACTTGAGGATTTCTATACAGCCATTGTTGATACGGGATACCCAAATTTTTGACTGAGTTCGCACGGTCCGTGTTACAAATTCACAGACGCAAAATTGCCTGGCAAGCATCCGAGAAAACTTAGGCGACATTCCTGTGGCTTACGCGACGCAATGAGAGTGATAATCGGGTTGATTGCTTTCACTGACTGAACCTCAGCGGGAATCCAGCGGGCATAATTTTATCATCGTTGTTATATAACCGTCGATATGTGTGAACTGAAACGCCGAAGCATTGAACGAAGCCCACTCCGATTATAGATAAGTGAACGCGGGTAAAATTGGGATCTCAGGTAATTGGGCAGTAGTGTTCCGAGTCCGGTGATATCGTTCTGGTACGCGAGGCTTATGTGACTAAGTCCCTTGAGTAAGGAAAGTCTTTGGGCAGACAATGGAATTGCACTGACCTCTGTCCTGTTGTTTTCAGGGGTATGATTGCATATCTGCTTGAAAAAGTACGTACTTGCTGTTGAGTGTGTCCAGCACGCAACCATCAAACTATTATTCATGGGCTTGAGTAGTGTTGCGTATGAGTCTCCACTAGTAATTCATGGTCTGTTCAAACTTGACTTTGGACGGCTCCGCTATGATTTATCTCTCACGCGCTTTATAATTAGGGTATTTCTAGTTTCGGAGTTCTCCATCAAGGCCAATGGCGATGGCCCGCGAAGACACAAAAGTAATCTTTTCAAGCTCTGTCCTCGAGCCTTCTTCAGGCAGCGGTTCTTTTCATCCAGGGTTATTAACCATTGGAACAACCTTCGATTGGAGGCCCGCTAGTTGCACCTCTGGAGGTCGTTTCAAGGCATTGGTTCCCACTTATATAAAACAACGTTGTGTGATTAACCTTACTCTGTTCTGGATAGATACTTTAATCCCCAAGAGCGGCGCCACACCCCGTATTCAGTAGCTGTCTTCCAGATCAACTGACTGGGTTCGGGTACCTTGGGCTTCCGCCTCAAACCCATGTATCAATGGTGTAAACGCCGAACAGTGGTGTCCGTAATTCACAGGGCGTCAACTGTATTCAAAATTTGCTGAGAAACCAAGTTTTGTTATGAAAGGACTGTCGTGCAGATGTTTCTTAATACGGAGGTGTTACATTACAAAACATTAAAACATAAAGGAAAGAGAAGAACGTCGAGCCCGGACGTTGAAACCACCAGAGTTACAAGTTCCAATACTTCAGCGATTGCTACTATTTTCACTACTGTTAATCGTTCCAAGCCCGTAAAATTCTAGGCGCCAGCGTTAGACATTTCACCTTCATTGTTTTTCCTGGGAAACTTATATTTACTGTCAGTCCTCGATACGCGAACAGTCGTTTGGCTCCAACCCAACAAATGAATAGTTGGTTAAATGGGCCCAACTCCGTTTAATCCTCCCTCATTACTGAACGGTGTCTTGTTGTCCATTTCATTGTAAGGCACATTCTTTGTTCAGTCTCCGACAACGTTTGATAATCAAGGTGAGAGATAGTTTTATTGCATACTTGTTCAATTACTACTGTGTCACATCCACTTTTTACAGGTATATCAATAGTCGTCTCGCAGATAACTTTTGTCCTATCGTTGGATATTCGACAAAGGCATTACTGGACCACTAGATTACGAGTCACTTAGTGTAGATTTGAATAGTTAGCAAGCAATTAAATATCCGAGACTAGGCCAAATACAACGAGGCGCGTAACAGCGCAGCAACAGAGCACAGATGTGACTAGGAGTGGAGATTAGCTGAGGTTCAGTAGTGCAAAGTAAGGACGGATTAAGTGCGCGGGAACAAGATTCAACAAATGAACGTTGCTGAGCTTCAGCAACATACTAACACTAACTTTCGTCAGAAAAACAGATTATCATGCGCATAATTCGAATTTTCGGGTCAGTCTCTTTAAGGAGAGCTTACAATTGCTACCAAAACGTCCCCGAATGTAAAAAGACAAACGATCAACGGGAAGGAACTTAATGAAGTCCGGGATCGTAGTTCTCAATCGTTCATCCTGCACAAGACGTTTCGCCATACACAGTTAAGGCGGCCACTTTAACTTCGGTGTGCATTCTTCTGAAGGTGTTTCACCAACCAAAGTTCACCTATGATACCGGATTTAGCTGGGAAGACAATCTTCCAGTTGCATTTTGTCAAGTTATTGGTTCATTTGCTAGAATTCCCAAGTAGATAATTAGTAAACACTTCCACTTTGAGAACACCACGCGGTATGACTGTCGAGTTTGGCGATTGTGAAGTCCAGTTTCACATTTAACATTTGCTCTACTCGCACGTCTACAGCAGTATGTTTTTATCTCCGAATTTAACGCTCTTCTCAGTCTCAATTGTCCATGCTTACTCGCAACTGTTTGATACGCTAACATTTTTTTCATCTCCATAAACCCTGTTCAGCCTTAACAGTTGCGTCTCATCCAGTCATATTACTTACATTCCGTTTCCTGTCGTAGTGTACCATGTTTGGTTCACTGAATAACAGTGACGCACTACCCACCTTACAGCCCGAATAAGATTGACGACTGATAATACAGTTCACTGTCGTATGATTGACGCCGTTTGAGTTTTTGACGGTGTAAGTTGTGTGCTTGACTTACTGGGCCTCTGGCGCTTACTGGTCGGCTTTTGTTACCATTCAAGATTCCGGTTGGGCACTTTTCCTTCAGAGAAAGGTTATTCCTCAGTGCCTCCACTCCGATGCACGCTACAGACTTATCATGTTTTTGCTGTACTGTTACATGTGTTTGTAAACTTGGTCGTGAGTTACTGTTTAGTTAACTTATTTATTATTGTACTTGCAGAACCACGTCTGCTCTCTGCCCATTTCAAGATATATCAAGATATAACATACTGCCATGTAGGCACCAACATCAACAACAGAAGTAAAGACACTGCAAGAAATATACATTATTTGATAATGTCATGCGTTTACCGTGAGAGACTCACTTATGCACAAAACCCCACTTTGCTCCCGAATAACTCCATTTGCCCCCGTTTTAGTGGGGTTGTATGCTGCTTCGGTATGTATATATGTACGCACAGTATGGGCTAGATGTATACTCATCCAGTAAATGGGACACTCATAGGGCGGTCGACCGTCCTCTGAATGTCCTATGACAGTCCCATCCGGGGGTGTTAATTCATTCTTACCTTTCGCAGCGTATGATAAAGTTGTCTAATAAATAATAATCAAATAGTGTTCGTGACCGCCGCGATGATTACAAATTTCATAAACTTCGTAATATTTTTTATTTTTTATTATATCGGCATTATAGGATGTTTCACGAAAACATGAATTTTTGACTTGATGAAGCAGCTTAGTTGTTGGTGAGCCGGCGAGTTATTGCCTACTTGGGCTGCTTTAATGTAGGAGTAATGCCGGAAGTGGCTTTACAAGGAATGACAAGTGGTGGTATGTTAAATGATGAAATACAAGTGATGTATATGTAAATATACAGGATGAATAACGTTATTCATCATGTCCGGATGGCAACGTGAGGACAGTGTCCGCTTTTGTGGAAACGTATATTGTTAGGCTACTGCTTATAACTGAAGAAGTGGTAGTAGAGTCTGTTTAAAAATGGAAACAAAAAACATCCATAGAACTTGTATTATTATGGCTCATGTTTGAATTTTGTATAATTTCAGGCTGGCACATTCGGGTTACTCGCTATAAAATAACAAATCTAAGTAGTATTACTGGAGTGCTCAGAAAGAATACTGTAAGATCGTTTCGTATCACTTTTGTTGTATCTCGATTGCTTACGGCGATATATCATTTCACACTCATCCTTGCGACTTTATCTTCCTCAATTATAGGTTACGTATTCAATGGCCAGTCAAAGCCTGCAAAAGTTACAGTTCAGCACGGAGCTTGTCAAGAAAAAAGTACAGCGATTGATACTAAATGCCCGTAAAAGCCACCGGAGACGACACAGAAAAGCCACTGTTTCAAATATCACTGACACTTAGTGTGATGATTTCTGATGTTACATTGTGGATCTTTCTTATATTCTATTACATTTAGTTGAATATGACATTTCTTCTTATATGATCCTTTCATTCCAGCAGTGGGATGGAATGCAGTGAATGAGATGCAGTATTGTACGGCCATTAGTGGCCAGAGTTTAACATACAAGCCAGCCGTTTACACTCTGATTGTCTGTTACACTTGCGGATCAACTTTGGGACAACGTGGAGACACAGAGGGACAACGCTCCTCTAAAGTCGGGGTCCCAACAAAAGTTCTGTTAAAGGATACAACACAAACAACCATGAGCCGAAGGTCCAGTAAGCTATGCACACGACTTACACAAACGAAAACTAAAACGGCACCGACAACGCAGCAGTACGTCTTGTTATACAATTCAAATTCAACCGGTGCGCACTTGCTGGTTTCGGTCGCACGTTACAATACTGGGCCGGACGGGGACACTCAAGGGTCATTCGGGCATTCTCATGGGACGGTCGTGATAACCAGGCCAGAGGGTGTATTTATTAGTTTTTATACTCGGTAAACGTTTGATAAAGCGTGAATTGGTAGTAGAAAAAAGAAGAATTATTTGCAATACTATATGGAAGTCCGGGTCGGTTTTTACCGCTGAGTGTCCCATGAATGACCCGGAAGTGTACAGTTAGGGCTGTCATAGGACGCTAAGGGGACAATCGGAGTATTGTCAGGGGACACTCACAGGTCGGTCCTGCTGGCCGGGTAGATATATATATCCAACCCATATCGTGCGTAAGACCAGAGTACTGAAACACATAACCCGACTTTTTTGTTGTTTTAGCAGTGATAATGCCCAAGTTTTGTTTGTGCTCTCTGGCTGATGTTCATGGACATCAGCCAGGTAGCTGCAGCATCCACGCATTCAACGCAGTATTCTTTATTAAGATTTTGGCGATGAACAGATTCAACCAGCAGAACTCGGAAGGTTAAGTTCGACTCAGGCAGCACACCGCACATGGTCCATCAGGGGGGCCTGGGGGGTATCGGGGGCTGGCAGTTGGTAAAAATGAGGTTTGACCTACTTGCCCCCCTAGGGGACCGATGGAGGCAAGATGGAGGCTGGCTTCAAAATCACTTCACTGCACGAAATCTTCCCTACGCACCTCGTTTCGCTCTCCTCTTAACTACTACGCATTTACCTCCTAGTTCTTCTCTGTCCATTAATCCACCGGATCCGTATTGTTCCCTAGTCTACCGGAAGATCCGCCAATGCAAGAATACAATCAATACTGAACGAAAAGTTGTAAATACATGCACATTTCTTGCCCATCATCGTAATTATACAGCACAGTTTTTCGAATCAGCACACTGGTTTCTTCGCATACACTTAGTTGACAGTGCAAATCAGGTTTCCTCTCACTGATCTTCATTATGTATATGGGTTTCGTATCTTCGGAGCGTACCTGCGAGGTAACGTATAAGATACCGTGAACGCGGACGTCAGTGAAGTAGTATAACATAGAGTCGCCGTTTATGTGGACAAAAATGCTTAAGCAAACAGCTGGAGTTATTTTGCAACAAGCGATAACTACGCTTGGTGGATGTGCTACACTAGATACAACATGTTAACATGTTAAAGTAGTTCTCAAAAGGAATCACACAGTTATAAACAACAATTCGTCTTAGATGTTTTGCCGACTTATAGTTTAAGTACACCTATTCCACTGATCTGAAATGTGAGATGAAAGGAAACGTGACGACGGTCAACATAACGATGGACATTATTTTGTACTACATGTGCCAGTCGCTCATGATTTTCGTCGCATATTTTTACGATTCCAACTCTATGATGGAAATGGGTATGCAACATACAAACCTGAAAACAACTCTCCAAATTTACCCACCTATACGTGAAAAGACACAAGATAATTTACGAACATGTATACATATTTTTCACTGACAGGTATATAATGGAAAACAGTTAATAACATCAGGTTTCATTCTGAGTTTTCGTCCAGCAGCGCGGTCTCGCGCATTATGACACCACTTTCTAATCTCCCACTCCACTTTTTTATCTGTCGCTTCGACGAAACGAGAGTTGCATACATCCTGTGAAAATGATTTATGTGATTGAGAGGTGTTTTTACCAGTAATAGCATTCAAAATTCGAAATTTACTGGCCTGATGCTTTCCGTTCACTTCACTGCAGTTCAGTTGCTTGGAGAAAGTTACACTGAACACTGACAATAAGATTCGACGTAGGAGATCACGGAGGTCGATACCCCCTGTTCGAGACAACTGGGCTACAACAACGCTATCGTATCGTTGAATTTATTGCTCAGAAAGTCATGTGTGCAGCCAGTCTGGACGTTGTAGCTGTTTGGCTTTCCGCTGACTGTAGTCTTTCGGTTAATGCATGAACGGCTGTTTCAACACATAGTAAACGTTTCTCCAACGCGATCCTAACATCTGGAAATGAAGTGTTGAAATAACAGTCAGCCTTACCTTAAATTTGGTTACTTACTAGAAGCCATGCAGCCTCATTGCTAGGGTATGGCGCACATTAGATAACGTAGTTTACGTAATAGGTGTCAAAGCCAGATGCTTCAGCACTGGTTCTGGTGGAGTTGGTGCTGCAGATTCTGAAGCGGAGAATGACCCTTAGTGTTCGCTCCCCGATGCGTGAACCCGATAGTATTCATCCTGTTTCTTTTCGAAGGAGGTCAACTGCACAGTAACCCTAATGTTTACGTGAATGGAAACGGACAACAAACCCTTTCCGAGCTGGCCAGCGAGTGCCAAATGATGTCATTCTATTGATTGCCTTCGTCTATGCACAGCCAAATTCTTCTAGCCAATTTTGTTCAAGCTTGAAAGCTTCTGCGCAGGAATCTTGAATAGATTGCCGTGTAACAAATGTCACTCTAACCTGTCTGCAGCATCACGTTCGCTTTCTGAACGGTAGTAACCAGTAGTAGAGGTGTGACGTTAAGCACCATTCGTTTGTATACGTTTCTGTCTCGAACTTACGGTCATTTGACGGGTGTCTCTGTAGCCATCCAGTCACTGCGAACGATGGCAATAGAGTCGTCTGATTTGAACTGCACTAAGAAGTACATCTACAACAGAAAGCAGACCAACGATGTGTGGCTTATGTTGCTCCGTTCACGTACGTTCACTGAATACAGGAGGTCTAAGAGTACAAATATAGTAAGCTTTTCTTTTTTTTAAAACTACGTGAAGTAGGTATGGGAACCTTATCATCGGTATGGATAATACAGAAACGGTTACAAATGATGTAGCTCGGTGAGATACACGGTGGATGCATTGGCAATGTTTGATTGCACCACTTATAACATTACTGCTAGAGGTGCTAAAGTGGCACACCGTCGTATTTCTAATGGTAACAGATATTCCACTTCTAGTTGGATTTTGAGAAATTGTATAGGTGGCAGAATTTTGTGTCAGTTCATTTTGCATTTTAATGGTCACTCAGTTAGCATAGACTAATAAGCGTGTTTTATTTGATTAGTATAATATTCTTGTTGACTTTTACTGACGTGGCATATTGTCGTACTTCCAATATTAACTGAAATATTCCAATTCAAGTTGGAGTTGGAATGTCAGGCGGATGTCAAAATATCCGTTGATAGATACGGAACGTTAATAACGAAGCGACCGAAGAGAGGGTAGAAGCAGCACTTGCCGGAAATCTCTTGAATCCTTAAAAGTGGTGGACATTTCGTGTGCTTTCATTACATGTTTATTGCTCAGAACGGTTTGTTTTAAAATTTTCCGATATATCGACACCGTTGCGCCAAGGTGTGAGTTTGTTGGGAGTTAGTTTGAAAACAATACGTGCTCGTTATTCGGGGCCTTCAGAATGTGAGCCCACAAGCATTCACAACGAAATGAGGGCTACGGTAAATTTTCCGTCGACCGACTACTGAGTGACTAAAACGTGTTCAGTTGTTACTGGTATTAGTAAATCGTGAGACGGCCGGTAGACACTCAGTGGTCGGTCAAGAGTCACTCATGAGTCGGTTGTACTACCTGGAGTGACTATTCACAAATACCCTCCTCGCATTTTAGAATGGACTTGAAAAAATATGTATCAAACCGGAAGGTACAGCATTTGGTTTAACCAAGTATGGTCAGCCATTCCTGTGATCCCACCTTAAAGCTTATCCACATCTGAAGCACATTCAGCTGCACAAATCTGTTGCACTTTCGGTAAATATTTGACACCGAACGGTAAACTCTAATTTCCTGTTAAACATAATCAATACTGCGCAACAACGTGATGACACCAAAAGAACAGGTCTCCACCTATACCCAGCGTAATTAGTCATGTGAAAGTGATGCATTAAAACAAAACGAAACAATGAGACATTCTACCATATAGACACTAACGCTAACAACTGAAGTAGAGAAATCGCAAGAAATATACAGCATCCGGTAATGTTATGTATTTATCTCGAAAACCGCACTTATATACAGAGCCACATTTCCCCTCATTTTTAATGTGGCTGTGCTGCTTGAGCAACCGTCAAAAACCGCTGAATTTGATCAACGATATTGCAACGCACCGTGCTGCCATGTTGTTGGTGTCATTTTGTTTTTCGATTGTGTAAGTCGGGTGCATGTCTTACAAGGCCTTTGGTCCACGCTTGTGTTTATTGTTTCCTTTCACAAGACTATCGTTGGAACTCTTATTTCAGAAGTACGCTGTCTACCGGTGTCTCCACGCTGCTCAACCTTGGTTTACGAGTGTAATGGGTACACGAAGCCAGAACGTCTGGCTTGCCTGTTACAGCATTGATAAGTGGATGTCCTCAAAGTAGCCGTCATGAATGGCTTTCTGATTCATGTTTAAAGTGAAATGGATGACAAATGTGAACAAAATGATCATTGAAAAGTATCAGTCAAGCAGAATCCTCTTCGAAGTTGTGACGCAAACGTGAGTCAGTGATATGCCCCAAAGTTGGATCACGACACCTGTTTCTACAAGAACTCATGTCCGTGATAATTTGAGTATGCACGAAGAAATGAGTGTGTCCCAAACACAACCAGTGAAAGAAGGTAAGCCAATACTTTATACCTTTATTGTCCGGAATAACGTACGACCCCAGTTTAGCAGTAGTTTCTTGGACTGTGTCACGTGGCGTATAATTGCGTCCACGTCCACTAACTCCAGTGTCCTCACCGGGTTCAATTGCGTCACACCTGTCCATAATTTAACCGCATTCAGTGGAGTTCACTTGATACGTTCCGATTGGGTGAGTTTGTAAATACCAACTGCGTACTCGTGTGATCGGATGTGGAAAGAGGTTAAAGGACCGGTGACTATGTAGGCAATTATGTGAAGGTGAGAGCAGTGAGAATCTACTAGACTAAACCGATGGGGTTATTTGACGTGTACTGCGCCTATTGATGGGGTGAGACAACGGCCACAGGTTGCCCATTACTGCGCTATCGTCGGACAAATGGGGTTCACCTATGCAAAAGCTGAAAGTGGTAGTCGACCTCCGTTATTCCTATGGTTTAGAGTGAACTGGACCGAATCACAGGACTAAGGTTAGAAGGCAGTCTAGTTTACGGGAAAAGTTCTGGGTGAATTTTAGACAGGTCTTCGTCACTATTCACCGGTTCTCACTCGCTTGACATGACACGATTGGCTACTGGGTTCTGTCCTTGATTCTTGCTGCAACTTCCGACAGCGGCGTTCCCGAAAAAGAGATTGCAAACTAAAGTGACGTCTGTTATTCATATCAAAAGACTAACTGGCTGGACCTAAGTGTGCTGAACCTCCAGCTGCACAGCCGTGAATTGGTCACTGTGATCACTGACGTCAAAGTGGATTATTTTCTAGTTACATATAAGGGTAGATGCGTTAACACCTCTTTCCCAACTGTAGAAACAATGAGCCCTCAATTTGCATGTACAACAACTCACTTGAAGTTCCCCATCATGAATGATCAACCATGGTGACTCTCCACCCACTTTCACTTGCCTGCAACATAAGGGAGCGTTCGCTAAAACACGTCATTCTTCTACTCACCGTGACTTCCTCCCTGGAGGGTTATGCAAAACAGGTACGCTTACCTTCATGAATGGCTTGACGAAGGCTGAAACCAATGACACTATCGTACCATCATAATGATCCAATAAGAATGTAACGTTTCTAGGGGTTCCTGCCCTCATCCCTGTTTTCCAACCACATTCTTAGGACGTTCTCCTATTGCGAGAGACGTCCATTCAAACTCGGCGCCGTTTCTGCCGTATACAAAGCGCTTTGCGTAGGGCGAACGGTTTGCGATGGCAGCAGAATCAGTCGTTTGACCAAAGCGAGACCGCTCGTCAACAAGGCGGCTGGAATTTCTATTATTTGCACGTTGGTGAATTTCATGAGGTTTCCTGTGCTAGTTCTCTTCAGGAAATGATTATCGTCGGCGGTCCCAGGGTAAGTTGGGACAAAACTCCATTTTCTCTCTAAACTAATTTGTATATATATACTTTGTCATGTACCAAACAGCTGGCTGCTGATCCGTCCTTGATATGGCCGAACACAGTGATTCAAGACGAACGACTCTAAGAAAGAACACCGGATTACATCATCCCATGTCTTATTTCGGAATAACTGATTCCGCTTGATTTTATTTACTGCATGTTGTTTCCTACATCAACAAACACATATCGTCTGTCTCTTTACTTTGTATGTCTGTGGTCAAATCTGATTCATCGATTTTCAATGCGATTAATTTCCCGCCATTGAGCTACCGGTAAAATAAACCCGGTATGGTTGAGCATCAAATGTGTAACAGAAACGATGCCAATCAAACTGCGCGCCTAACAACTTGTGCCTTTTCCCATTACCCCCCAGGTTTGGCGGCAGCCACGTACCTGGACCAAGCGGAAGAAGCAACAGCGGAGGAGGACAATGAGTAGTTGTAAGACGCTTGTTTTGTCGACTTGTACACACCTCTTTTTACCATAACGCTGCCGTGCTTCTGTTCTGCATGTGTTGCTGAGTGAACGCTTCCTACGAATTAGTGTGCCCAATTGGGTGGTTGTGAATACGGCTTCCAACTCACCAGTTCTGCGACTAGCTTTCGTACTATCCATTTGAGCACGTGGACATTCCGTCCCTTGCACGAGGAATTACTATTGACCACGTGAGTCTTCACGCCTGCGGTATATTATATAATTGGCGACCATGCCAGGGACTTCGGGACCAAAAAGGTCAGAAGACTCAGAGGGACCATCATTTTCCGGGAAATTATTCACTTCTATCGTCGCTTTGTTATCATCGGTCATCGAAGGAGGACACATTAAAACCGAATTGACACTCACATCGCCTGCGCCGGGAATGTTTCGTGTTGGTGACAACTTCCGCCGCTGGAAGTTTCAAGTTAAGGAGTATGTTTTCCTTTTCACACAGGCGGAGAGGGCTCGTGTCCTTGCCATGCTGCTGGATGGGAAGGCGCTGGACATCGCAATAGATGAAGGCATCCTGCAAAGTGACATTACTTAGAGGACGTTTCGACGACTACGTGCGTGTTTTACCACTGACCTCAACCGACTGGAGGTCTGCCGTCAATTCCATGGACGAATTCAACATCCCGGGGAGAAACTCGCGGCTTTTATCCGAGAACCACGGCGCTTATGTGCTGAGGGTTTTACGGATGACACTCCTGAAGTCCGGGAACAACGTATCCACCAACAAGCTCTGGAGGGTACCGGAGACCCGAGCACATGTCGTGCTTTCCTCACTGCGAATCCCACGTCCATTCCAGAAGCTTTAGATCGGGCGGGCACTATTGAACAAGTCAATGGGGTTTTCGAAAGAGACCAGCAGTACTGAACGAGGGAGATCGCGCCGGTAGAGTACACGCCACCGGCTCGCCCACAACCGTTCAATCGCCAGGAGCGCTACGGTCCACATCGGATGCAACGGCCACCCTACCAAAAACCCCATTATTATTATTATTCACTCTCAGGAAAACAAGCGTATCGGTGTGATCATAACCGAGGTGAGTCCGCTACCCGTCCTTTATCCGAGTTGATATGTCCGTCTGTTTTACTGATTAATAATCATGTACGTTTGCCTACTGTCTCTGGGTTGTTATGGTCTGCACCATCCGTTTTACTCGTAGATACCGGAGCTGCTTGCTGCTTAATAAATAAACACAGGGTTCCGAGACAGGTTTTACCACAGCATGACTCGGGCGTCTGGCTAATTGCTGCTAACGGTACCGACATTAGATCGGTCGGTTGGTTGAATGTCCCTGTTACCTTGGGTGAGAAAGTTCGTGAACACCTGATGTTGGTAGTTGACAATCTTCCCTGGGATGCCATTTTGGGAAGTGATTTCCTGATAACACAGCAGGGTAAGGTAAACAAACCAAATGGGACATTAGAATGCAACACCGGGACCATCCCATTTTGTAACTCTGCCAGCCAACGCATGGGTGGTGTAGTGGAGGTCTTAACCGTGATAGCTTGAGTACCCACTAACAAATAACAATATCTCAACGATAGTCAATGAGAAGGTTAAATCAAATAGTTTGGATCTTTATTGGTGGGATTGGTGTACAAGCTTCATTCGGTGGCGCTCGTCCGGACCGTGTCCTGTCCTGTTCAGTTGTGTTGTTCCTTGTTCCGATCCAGGTCCAACCGCGTCACGCGGGCCTGT